>PITA01020190.1:0-35549 GCA_004023965.1 Spilogale gracilis
TGAGGAAGAAGTACATGGGAGTGTGGAGGTGGGGGTCCAGCCGGGACACCAGGATGATGGTGGTGTTGCCCACAAGGGTCAGGAGATAGGCAATCAAAATGACCACAAAGAGGATCCTCTCCAGACGGGGGCGGTCAGAAAACCCCAAAAGGATGAAATTTCCCTGGGTGCTCTCATTGGTCCCATCCATCTCTACTGTACCTGAAGGGGAATATTGATACTAATAATATT
This sequence comes from Spilogale gracilis, assembly GCA_004023965.1. Taxonomy (NCBI): domain Eukaryota; kingdom Metazoa; phylum Chordata; class Mammalia; order Carnivora; family Mephitidae; genus Spilogale; species Spilogale gracilis. Next base: position 232 of record PITA01020190.1, read on the forward strand.
AAAACCTATTATAACAGAACACTTACAATGGCAAAACACTCTTTTATGCTTTTTACACCTATTTAGCCACTTAACCCCTAATAACAGTGATATGGAGTTTGCATTCTTATTATCCATGGCTTACAGAAGAGGAAACTGGCATAGATGTGCGTTAAAAAAATTGTCATAGTCTAGAAAGAAGCAGAGCTGATTTTGAATCCAGGAAATGGAACTTAGAATTTTCATCCTTTACTGCTGGAACAATTCTAATTCCAATGACAGGGAAGGAAATGTTGCTATGGCCCAAGCATTGATTACTCTCAAGAGCCAACTTCCTAAAATGCTGCTTAAACCTCAAAGGCCCCAAATGGAGCCCCAGAATAACCAATTAATAGTATTTAGAGGATATCCGTTATATGTAGAATAACTTATCCACTCTTCATCCTAAAGAGAAACCTCATTTATTGTCTTATTCTTGAGATGATTTTGAAGTACCTGAGTAGATAATGTGTAAGATAATAAAATATTACTAAAGCAACATCCACATAAAATTACCCCTCCACACTTCTCTCTTTCTCTCAATTGGGGATGGTGTTTAAGAAATTAGTATTTGGGGTGGTGGCTCAGTTAGTTAAGTGTCACCTTAAGCTCAGGCCATGATACTGGAGTCCTGGGGTCAAGCCCCTTTGTGGGCTCCCTGCTCAATGAGAAACCCAATTCTCCCTTGCCCTCTCCCCTTCCCCCCAATGCTCTCTCTCACACACATTTTCTCTCTCTCAAATAAATGAAATATTTAAAAAGAAAGAAAGAAAGAAGAGTATTTTTTTCTTTCAAAACATTATATAGTGTTTGAGGAAAAAATCACAACATCATCCAGCAGATAATAAAACTTTAAGTTGGTAATTCACATACATGTGCAGAAACATCTATCATATTTAATACCAAGAATGAATCACAATCAAAGGAGAACCTAAACTACAACTCTTGCAGATCTGTGCAGAGGAACAGATGTAAAATATTTTGGACTATAACTCTAATCTCCCTTGTTACAATCCCTTAGCCAACAAGAGAAAACTTTGAGATCTTGGAAAGTTCTTGACCATCTTCCTAGTTTTCCCATCTAAAATGGTAATAATCAAACTACCTTATTTATTGTACAGGTAAGTTTTGAGATTTCTTTATTATGAAAGAAAGTTGATAAATGTGAGTCTATATATATGTTAAATAAAGGTTATGTCTCATATGAATAAAGGATGGCAAAATAAGCCCATGAGACTAGAAAGGGAAATTCTGAAGAAAAAAAAAATCTAGTGAGAGGAAACTACCTTTAATGCATATCCAGACATATTTTGGAAATATAATAATTTAAACAGGATCATTAACAAATAATTTGAGTGGGATCACTGTAGATTCCGAATTATCTCCTTTCACAAAAACAAATTCAAATCAAACACAACTACTATATAAGAAAGAATGACAGGGTGCCTGTGTGGCTCAGTGGGTTAAAGCTTCTGCCTTAGGATCAATTCATGATCTTAGGGTCCCGTGATCCAGGCCCACATGGGGCTGTCGGCTAGGCAGGGAGCCTGCTTCATCCTCTCTCTCTGCCTGCCTCTTTGCCTACTTGTGATCTCTCTCTCTCTGTCAAATAAATAAATAATTTTTTTTTTAAAAAAGAAAGAATGACAGTTCTTTTTTTTCTGATTATCTTGGATTTATTTAGATCTCACCCAACAAGTTGCAACTCTCAAAAGCTCTGAGGCAAAACACAAATAAATTTGATTGCATATTTTAAAAAATCCTTAAGAACTACTACTAACAAAACCTGAGGAATAATGACAATAATAGAGCAATTGAAAATGATGATTGACATGCTACTTTATTTACTATTTTTTTCAAGAAATTGGAGTGAAAACATGTAATGAGAAATAGATAATGACTTGAAGAAGTGGTTCACAGGAAAACAAACTAGAAAACTGTGATTTAAAAACATTAAAATCATTCTCACTGATGATTAAGGATCTGAAACATAAAGTTATTTACTTTTTATAGGTAAGTATTTGAAGACATGGTACATAAAAAGCTGGGAAAGTATGGAAAATAAACACATTAATTTTTGATAGTATTTAAATGGGAATAATATCTTTAGAAGGATAAAGATCATTAATTAAAAGTACACATTTGGGATGCCCGAGTGGCTCAGTCATTAAGCATCTGCCTTCAGCTCAGTTCATGATCCCAGAGTCCCAGGATCAGGCTCCACATCAGTCTCCCTGCTCAGCAGGAAGCCTGCTTCTCCCTCTCTCACTCCCCCTGTTTGTGTTCCCTCTCTAGCTGTGTTTCTCTATGTCAAATAAATAAATAAAATCTTTTTTTTAAAGTGCACATTTATCTTGACATTGTTCACATCATTTTAATAGAAACATCTACTATAAAATTTAAAATTACACTTTTTACTCATTAATATGTATCTAGGAAACTATCTTGTGTTTATTAACCCATATTATGTAAATAAAAATGAAGAATCTTCACTGTAGCATTGGTTGAAATGGATAATATCCAGAAAAAATATATGTTTAAAGTTAGAACTAAGTATATGTACATGACTTTATCAGCAATTTTTTTCAAAGGCCACAGCAATTTCAAACAAGTAAAAAATGAAATATAATGTATAATGGTATTATATGTAGCTTGATACCATTTTTCTGGTCACAAACTCTATGAATTAAATATTTCTCTGGGACACCTGAGTGGCTCAGTTGGTTAAGCTTCCGACTCTTGGTTTTGGCTCAGGTCATGATCTCAGGCTCCTGGGGTCCAGCCCCACAGCAGGGCTCTCTGTTCAGTGGGGAGTCTGCTTCCCAAGTCTGTCTCTCCTTTTGCCCTTTCCTCTATTCATGCACTCTCTTTCTCTAAAAGAAGTAAATCTTAAAAAATACTCTTTTTATGTATTATATTTATATTAAAATAGAAATAATATCTGGAAGTATCCACTGAACTACTAAAAGACTTACTTCTTTAATTTTTACATGATCCATTATTTATTAAATAATACTCAATAATATATTATGAAATTAAAAAGGATAATATATATATATATATATACACACACACACACACACACACACACATAAGATATTTAGGAAATTCTGCTATGCATGATCTTTTTCCTAAATTTGTTAGTATGTCTTTTTATTTTAAAATTTTTAAAAAAGATTTTATTTATTTATTTGACAGAGAGATCACAAGTAGGCAGAGGCAGGCAGAGAGAGAGGAGGAAGCAGGCTCCCTGCTGAGCAAATGGCCCCATATGGGCCTCCATCCCAGGACCCTGAGATCATGACCTGATCCTAAGGCAGAGGCTTTAACCCACTGAGCCACCCAGGTGCCCATTAATATGTCTTTTTAACTTTGACATTCCTCCTTTACAGAAATCAGTATTCCACTAATTAACAAACTAAAAAGGACATAAATATAGGAAGAAAAGCAGAAGATAGGGAGACAATAAGACTGAAAGAAAATTTCAATCACCATAAAATCCTTTTAAATAGGAGAAAAGCAAGAATGAGGAGCTGAAAATACTCCAAACTGCAGTAAAAGGGTCTGAGTTTATCTTTCAGGATAATTTGAATTCCAATCTCCTTCTGAATTGTTTTCACAACCTCTATGTGGAGGTAGGAATGAGTCCACGGGAAGATTCCTGACAATAAGACACAGTTAATGTTATTATGTCTCATGGCGCTAGCTCTTTACCAAGAAGCTGCCTCCTGTCTTGTCTTTGGAATGATGGGAATGTGCAGGAGTCCTGTGGTAGCACGGGCTTCTCTCCAGGGGAGAAAATGGTGTCTCATGGAGAACATGGAATACAGTCATTTTCTGAATGATTCTGGGGGAAGGGACACATTTTCTTCCCTTAAATTCAAGCTTTGGAAAGAATCACTTTTTTCTCTGTGTGGAGAACCTTCTCAGCATGCTAGTTCAGCATTAATAACCTCCCAACACACAGTTTACACTTTATAAGGATCCTCTAGAGTCACTGTGAAGATCTTCATACTTGACTAAATTGTGCACCTCTTCCTGCACATAGCAAATTTTACTGTATGCCATGTGAATTTGCCACTACTCTCCTGGTGAGGTAGAGATTGGGCAATATCCATCATTTTATCTTATATACAGATATACAACTTAGTAGCTCAAAGCATAAACAATTAGTTGCTTAATAGGGCATTCCAACCTTGCCCTACCTTGGAGAAGTATTTCCTCTCCATTGCTCAAAGCTAGAGAAACTGAAAGGCAGTTTCAAGTGCTAAACTAGAAAGACCTGATCCCTCCTCTCATATGTGGGTGGTGACTCATGGAAAGGTCAGGAAACAAACCCAGTGACTGATGACTCAGGTTTTCAGATACAATTTTGTGTGGAACTGGAGATACAAGAGCAGCTTGCCTGCATGAATAAGTTTATTACTTTGTAAAAGAATTGTTTAATCTGTGTGTTTGGGAGTGCATGTACTGATGGTGTACCAGAAGGTGTAATGCATTGCTCCCCTAGGTGCTGGTCAAACCCTGGGGATACCATGGCAACTAAATGCACTAGTCTACCCCAGAAATACCCACACTCAAACTACAAGTCAAAGAAATGTACTGTATTTCAGTTTCCTGGAGGGCAGATGGTCATGTGATCAAAGATTTTAGCTTATTTTCCAAGCATTTTTAATCTTAAAGATTAAAGAGTTTAAACTGACAAGAAGTGTGGCCACAATGGCCAATGATAGGGAATTCAATCAATATTTTGAGGAGGGGGGATCAGGCCTTGATCTCTAAGCAAGGCTTGACATCACCCCATCTCCCTCCAAGAAGCTGAGAACACTCTTTTCATTTTTTTCAAAATGAAACCCACATCTCAGATCTCAATTTCTCATGTCTGCCTGACAAATCTGTCTTCCTCAGTAACACTAATTCCAACATTAATAAAAAGGAACTTATATGTTGTCTTTCTTCATATTTTGTTTCATTAGCACTTTGTTATCCTTTATTTTAAAAAATATATATTATATATAATATATATTATATATATATCATAATTATATATTTTATTTATTTATTTATTTATTTATTTATTTATTTATTTATTTATTTATTTTGAGAGAGAGACCAGCAGGGTGAACGGCAGAGGGAGAAGTAGACTCTCTGATGAGCAGGGAGCCTGATGTGTAACTTGACCCCAGGACTCCTTGATCATGACCTGAGCTGAAGGCAGATGCTTAACTGACTGCACCATTCAGGCTCCCAATTTTTATGGTTTGAAGTGATTTTGCACTGGTGCAGTTATTATTCTATTATAATTAAATAACACAAATTGTGATGTATGTGTTCATGTGCAGCTTTTGTCTTGGTGTATTGGTCATCATCCATAAACTTTCCAACAGCAAGGACAATATTCCTCATTTCCTATTTTTCTGATTCTTTGATTCATTTCATACAGCTTTTTTTTTTAACAAACCAACAGATAAGTACAGATTTATTTATTAAGTTCCTAAATCCAGAAACTTACCATTTTACTTGTATTCACCAGGTGTCACTAAAAGTCAGAAGTCAGAAGGTACAGCTCTAGGTGCAGAACCCCCATGGGATTGTTCAATGTCTTCTCCCTGACTATGGGCTCACACTGATGCTCTAGCCAGTTGCAATTCCAGATATGGGAGGAAATGAAGGCACCTCTTACTGGACTTGGCCCATACCTCTATAAATGCAATAGACCACAATGTTTGTGCAGAGGGCAAGGAAAGTATGGTGCAGCTCTCCTGAGGGGAGGCTGGAGAGGTTATAATAGTGGTCTTGATTTATCAACAGTCCCAGGCCCTGGGGAGCTTCTAAGCCCACAAGGGTCATTAGTATATACAATGAGGTGTGCTGTAGGCATGTATCACATGAATTGTTCAATCCCCCATAGGGTCTAGACAAAAAAATGAGGACCAGGAGAATTTGTCCCTTGATATAAAAAGGACTTATCCTTCATATGAGTAAAACTGGGGGTGCCATGCATTGTTGTTCTATAAAAATAAATACTGATGGATCATTTGGTGTCCTGTCACCAAGAATTTTTGTGTGTCTAAAAACAAATGAGGCATAATCAGGCACACACAACCTGAAATAGGATCATGCTTATCTTTTCCTTCTTCTTTTTTTTTTTTCTCCTTAGATCTATGGAAAATAGGGCAATAATATTTTGACATTAAAAAAAAAATAATGCATGGTAAGAAGAATCCATTGTCTCAGAGAGTGAAAAAATGGCACAGGCACTTTGATTAATAGATATTTTATTATTAATTTAAGTAGCTAATTGGGTGAACTAGTTTGTTTCATTTATTTATTTTTGGACTTGAAAGTGTCAACCTATATTGATTTATATGTCACAGTTTTAAAACTAGAGAAAAATTAAGCAAGTATCTTGAGTCCCTGATTTTATTAGATTGTGTGCCTATGACAATACTTTTAAAATTTTTGTAGAAGCAAATATGACATTTTGAGGCTGGATTTTTAAAAATAATATTAAAGTAAATAAATTGAAATTGAGTCCCTGCAATCAGCCAAGAGTTATCAGAAAATAATCAGACCCAATTGAGTCAATTAGCAAGGTAATCAAAAAGATGATTTGGGTACTTTTGCATGCATATAGTTACAGAATAGGGGACAAGAAGAATATTCCATATAAACTAATATGTATATTTTATATGTTTGTAGAATGTGCTCTGTATATATTAGACCACCTTCATTGTTCCCTCTTCCCTGTATAACAGGAAAGCAATGTTAGGGCCCAGCAGCAACCAGCAAACCCTCCACAGAGGTGTCTATGTTTGAAGAGTAGACAGATTTAATAAATCCCAGTGTTCCCAATTTCTCTGCCCTTGGGGACACTAAGAGTTGAAATCACCACTCTAAATTTGCTAAGTCCTTTCTCCCCGCTAACACAGCTATTTTACTCCCTGCTCCCAACCAGCTCAACATATCATTCTCTTCCCAGTTTCCTTCATCCAGGGCCTTCTTAACATATTAGAATCATCAGTTTATTTATAAAAAATTCACTTTACAAAACAGTCACCTGATTGGTTAGGAAAATGACCAACTTTGTTATTTGACTTACCAGTCTTCTGTTAATCTGTAACATAGATCTTTCCATTATTTAGTCTTCTATATTACAGACTCTCTTCTCTACCTCATTTAACCTAGTGGTTAGAGCCTCCATTTTTTTACTGCACTACAGTAATAGTATTTTTAATTTTGGCCTGACTAGATTTTAGCTCTATTATTTCTGCCTTAAGGGATTCTGCAGTGTCTTTTGTGCTTTTTTCAACCACAGCTGGTATCTTTATAATGATTATTCTGAATTCCAGCTCCAACATCTTATGTATATGCATATTGATTAAATTTATGGTAGGGAGAAATACCTCTGCTTCTTTTGTTGTGAATTTCTCCTTCTAGTCATTTTGTCCAGAAAATAAAAAAGGAAGGAAAGAGAAGGGGGGTGGGGAAGGAAAAAAGAAGAAAAAAAATCAGCCCAAACAGCAATAATACCGTTAACAACTACAACGCCTTCAAGAAGTGGTTCTAGTGTATGTTGTGTACACTCTGTTGTTGCATTTTGGCTGCTTTTTCCAACTGGTCTTTTCTCTACAGTTTTCCTCCTTTTTTTGTAGAGGGGACTGTTTGTTCCTTTGCATAGGTATGCTTTTGATTTGTTTGTGAAGTTAAGCTAGGAACTAATGTTTTGGAGCCTTCTTTAATCAGCAGACTTGGTATATGCTGTGGTTTGTGTCTGTCTTCTGAGGGAGAGGCCTGCTGTGCTGGTTCACAAGCTGACTTGCCTTCAGAAAGGTGCTCCTGCCACGTCAGGGGGCAGAGTTTATGTAAGAGATTCTGGCACCAACTAGAGGCACATTTCTGTCTGGAGTATGTGCTAGTGGACAGCAGGAGAGGTTGGTGGAGGAGGAGGTAGAATAGGGCACCACCTCATCTCTTTGTCCCTGGGGGGCTGAACTCCTGGCAGCTGCTTCTCAGGAGGCCTTCCCAGAAAAGCAAGCAGTGTCCTGTGGCCTAGGCCCTCATCAGTTCCCTGCCCTAACCTGTCTGCATCCGGGTCATCAGCACAGCCAGAGCCACAGATCTCTTGAATTTTATCTCTGGCCAGTGGCCTGGATTCAAAACTCCAAGTTTAAAAGAGCCTGATAATACTACTATTGTGCCTACTCCTGTCCCAGGTTGGGAGGCTCATGGCTGGCTCAGCACCATCCAGTCCCCACAATGCCTTCATACAGTGCACACATAGAGGCCAGAGTTTATTGTAATACTCAGCAAAAAGCTGGGGCCAGGGCATCAGCCATCTGCCCCTGACTTGGTCCCCTAATCCCCTGCAGAGCCCTGACTCTTGTGGCAGACAGCAACAGCAGTGGCTGGGTTAGTGGCAACCCTCTCCATTCTCTGCACTATACTTAATCAGTCCCAGAAAAGCACCTTCTGGAGCATGCACAAACGTTCAAGCCTACTTTGGCTCACACCAAAAAATTAAGGGATTTTTCTGCCCCCTCTATGCCCCTCTGACCCCACTGTGGAGCTCCTCTCCGTGGCTTCCACACTTGTCCCTGTGTCTCTGGAGAGGACAAATATGCTCTTCATGTACCCCCCAGAAGGGGGAAATCTCTCCCTGAGCAACCCAGGGATCTGCTTGCTAGGACTTAGTGCAGAGTCACAAATCACTGCAGTCTTTCCAACTTTCTCCCTCTTCCTGACTTTGCTCCTTGAAGCAGGCTTCCTCCTGTTCCCAGACCCCCAGCTTCCCCATCTCCCAGTCCATGGCTCTGAACCTTCTTTCTGCCAAATTCACTCACTCCAAATGTGCAGATTATTTCTCTATTCCTCTGATCCTTTTCCTGGTTGTTCAAAATAGTTGAAGGTTGTATTCAGAGGACAAGGCAAGTTCAGGGTCCCCTACTCTCTGCCATTTTGGAAATTACTAGCTCAAATTTACCCTTTTATTCAAATATTCTTTATACCTAGAAAATGATTCTGCTCATTTAGCATTTGATATTAAACTTTATTGGTCAGAGGTTGTATAGTTATAAATAATAGTAACAATGGCTACAATAATAATAACAATAATATATTACATTTTGCCAAACACTTTTAGATCCACCATTGAATTCTGTCCCCTAAAAGTCAATCATATATACATGCAGTGAGTGATAAATATGTAAAGACCAGTATTTGAGGTGCTTGAGATACATAGAAAATATTGTTATCTACAGGCAAAGATCCCTTCCTTCAGAGTGCTTGCATTTTACAAAGAAAACACAAAACAAACAAACAAAAATAAACCAATAAAAAAGATAACAATATAGTAGAATATATTTAGAAATTTTTAAGTATAATATTGGGGGTTAAAAAAAAGGTCTCCATTTGGTAAAACGGACTGGGAGAGTGGGCTCTGGGTTGACTCTGAGGTGGTTCAGACTGTGTAGTTCTGACAGAGCGCTGGGTTTGAGCAGGCTTAATGGGAAAAAAAAAGTGGGGGGAGTGGGGTGAGTAAGGGACACATGCAGGAGAAGGGAATTTCAGGTAGAGCACACAGCTGGGAGGAAGGTTTATGATGGAAGGGCCTGGTGTGGTATAAACCCAGCCTAAATACCAAAGTTGAGAGAGGAGGATAAAACTAGCAGTATATGGACAGAGACAAAATTAGAATTGGTAAGGAACTGCTGTTCAGATACTTCAGCATTTGAAGCCTCACTGTAAAGATTATGGCTTTAATTTTTTTATGGCTTTAATTTTAAGTTGTATGGAATCTCGTGGCACTGGCACTACTGTCTTGGGAACTGAAGGATCAACCCAGCTGCTATACTGATAATGGATGTGGGGAGGGGGGACTGAAGAACAGTCACTATTACTGTTAAGAAACCAATGTAGTAACCCAGTGGAAGAAGATGGATGTCCAGATCATAGTTACAGCTGCAGAACGGTTAGGACTGGTTGAACTCTGAATGTATGCTGAAGTTAAAGCCAAGGGCTTACTGATGGACTGGAAAGCACTAAAGAAGTCAAGAGAGGAGTCAACCAGATTCTTGGCCTGAGCAATTGAAAGGATGGAGCTCCCTTCCACTGAGGTGGAGAAACCTGTGTGTGTTTGTGTATGTGTGTGTTTCAGGAGGAAGGACAGAGAAGAAAGTAATGGAGAGTTCAGGGAATAGGAAAGATCTTTAAAGATGATTTAAAGAAGTTAGCTGTTGATGAACCCGAATTCCAGAGAGAACAGAAGAGACTTTTAGGAATCGGGATGGAAAGGAGAAAGGGTCGTAATAGTGAATACACAAAGCTTCATGAAGCTTGGAAAGCAAGGGATGAAGGAAGACTTAAATTGGTTGAATGATGGACATAAATCATGGTAAGATGCAAAGTGAGATAACAAGTTTGGAGGGACGCAGTGGGAATCAGGATGTTAACTTTCTCTAGAGACTAGCATTCTCCATTCATGCCTTGAAGGCGGTGGAAGGTCTGAGACTGTGCGGTGGTCTTCCTGTTAAGCTTAAGTGAATGGGTGGAACCTCCTGGGGAGGTGTGATCTCAGAGCATTAATTGTCCCTCCTAAAGCCCATGGGGAAGGGTCTCTACTGCTCTAAGTTTATGTTCTCTGTATGGCCTCCTGTCATGGATCCCTGGCCTCACAGTGACATCACTAGGTGTTACACTAAATTGCCAGCTCCTGTTTAATCCCTAATGATGGGAAAGCACAAATGGAAACCAAGGGCATGAGTTTCTTTTCTACTCAGATCATGCATGGAGAAGACCTCAGGTATGTGTGGTCTACAAAATATCAACAAGAGGCATAAAATAATACAATATTATTACCTCCATTTGGAAAGGAGAGATGGAGAGAGGACTTGTTTGCTTATGATCAAACAAAAATTTATTATGCATGAATGCACAGAAATCTTTGTTTAATACAAGGACTCATCAAAAAAATACATAGAACCATCTGGAAATATAGTTTATGAGATTGTTCCATTGCTAAAATTATTATACTTTATGATAGCCCTCTAAATATAAAGATCCTGGAAAGAAAAAAAATGTTTAAAAACTATAGAAAGAAAACTATGTTAATGATGTTATTAGAAAGTGAAAGATTTTAGTCAAAGAAAATTTTCAGAAAGAGAAAAATATGTTAAATTCAAGGTACAGTTAAAGGTAGAGAATTAAAATAGCAGAATGTTATCAAAGTAATCTTAACTAAATTTCCCATTAATTGTACTTGTATGGTATTTAATTGTATTTGTATGATATTTAAACATTTAACATTTAAGCATGTTACTTCATGTCTGGGAACTATTTATTAGACACAGTTTTATAGAAATATAGCAGCAAAGTTAGCCTTCAATGACTTAAGAATTTTTTTTAGGAAGTTACAGAGTACACTTTAAAAATAAGTCAAATATCATTACCAGTTCATCATTATTATTATCATCATCAATTTTATGCTGTACTTAAGTCTGATTAAAACCAACCATATCAATCATGATCTTAAATACTTGCCGTAGCACTGAAAGGTCCATATCATTATTTCACTTATAGGGACCATATTAAGTTGCTGAGATCTAAAGACAAAGGGTTTATGTGTTTGAGGTCTTTTCACTAGTAAATGGCTAAGTCAAAGAACTAGTTGAATCAGAATTCTGAGAAATTTCTATTCTAAAATAAATGTCTCTAAAGATAAAGGGAAAAGTTGCAGTCCTAGGTGGGTCTGGGGTTTAATCAGTCATATTAGATTCAGACCAGTGGATTTCATAATCTTTAGAAATTAGTCCAGTATAAAGAGGATTTAGAAAGTAAATGAATATAGTCCGAGGAACATAGAATATAAAAAAATGGTCCTGAATTTATTAATCCAGAAGGAAATGGATTATCAATAATAGGTATGAAGAAAAAAATAAAGTCAGGAGCAAGAAAACGAGAAAGAGACAGAGACAGACAAACAGAGGCAGAATGAGAGAGGAAGAGAAATGGAATTATGGATCTGATGCTGGAGTGACATTAGACTGTTCTCCAACAGTTTAAGAATTGCCATTTCTTAAAAAAATTGGCATTTCTTATTCTTCATAAGATTGGAATGAAAGAAGATTAAAATGAATGAGAAATTATAATGAATATATAGAAATCTTTAATACAAGCTCTGTTGACTTGGAGAAAGTCTCATCAAAAAAATGTGTAGCACCCTTTGGAAGACTTGGGGAACCTTTTCCATTTCTAAAATTACGATCTACATGGGTGTCTGCCCAGCTTAGTCAGAAAAGCATGTGATTCTTGATCTCGGGTAGTGAGTTCAAGGCCCATGTGAGCTGTGATCATCACTTAGAAAATTAAAGAAAATACATTTATATTTATAATATATTATGATATATAATATATATTTATTTATATGTTATAAATATATGAGTATATTATAAATATATATAATGTATGCTTATTTGTATATTATATAAATTTATATGATATAATATATAAATATATATCATATACATACTATATATAGATTATATATATTCTGTAATTCTCCTCCAAATATAAATATTTAATATTTTCTGTTTTTTCCTGATGCAAAAAAACGTCCATAGCCAGAAGGATTAATGTGCTGGTCTGAATGGGGGCATTGGTTGGGGCTTAGCATGTTTGCATCCTCATTCCACCCCAGGAAATTTTGCTAGGTGAAACTTCTCAGGAAAAGAATTTTAGGAAAGATCGTGTCTTACATTAGAAGCAGAGTCAAGATGACCCCTGGATGCCCAATTTTCTGACTCCACATCTGTAATAGATGGTAAGGTAAGAGGAATTGTGTCACAGATGAAAAAATAAGGTCGGAGAATACCAGAGAACACTTGATTGAACGTGTAGATATAAGACCCATTTGTTACATTGTAGAAGGAAATTTCACCTGCTTCATAGTCCAAAAAAATCCCAATGCAATGAGGCCGTTCCAGGTGGAGGAGAGGCACTGATGGGGAGGCAAGGACCATGTACTCATTCCCTTTCAGCAGCCACATGGCCCAGACTCCATTCTCAGGAGAGGGTGTGGTCTCCCCCTTCCTTGGCACTGTCTCTTGACAGACACCTAAACCCCACTCTGCTCTTTCTCCCACCATGACTTCCCAGTAATGCCTGCCTGAGGAGAAGTTCTGCAAACCCAGAATACAGGGCCAGGTGTCAAATCGCTCAGAGTTGCTGGGCAGGTCCCTCCACAGCTCTCCATCCTGCACGCTGCGCAGGTCGGCTGTCAAGAGGAGGCTAGGATGTGCTGTCACCGGATCCAGCTTTACATCAACTGTGGGAAGAATTTTGTGGGATGTGTGAAAAGTCAGAGAAGACTGGTAAAAACACATGAAGCACAATACTTGGTATAATAACCACACTGTTCCCCATTCCTCTCTCTCAAATAATTCCTAGAGAATGCAAAATAACATTTGACCTTGTGGGTCACTAATATAGTCCTCAGTACTGCCTTGTGTATCTCAGTGCTACCTCTGCATAATTCAGGACTCATTATTATGCCAATAAAAACATAACTGTCAATGATAGGATGAACCATAAGCATAATTATTTAGATTCCGTTCACCTATATTCAATGCAATTGGGTGCTCTTAGGAAGGTGTTCTGCATTTATTTTTCTCAAAATCTATAGAAAATTTTTGTTAATTTGAAATCTACTATTTTCAATGTTATGTTACTCTGGTATGCAGAATTCTCCATGACTGCAACACCTGGTGCTACTCTCATAGTTGTATTTTATGACAAGAGGAACATGATCTGGGTGGATCTCCTCTAATCACATGAACCCTTAGTCAGAAAGGTTTCTCTGGCTATTCTGCTGGTGGCAGGTCAGGAAGTCAGAGAGATTTGAAATTAATGTGTCCTTGGTGACTTTGAAGACAGAATGAGCCACATGAGGAGAAAGGCCAGTGACATCCAACTGACAGCTAGCAAGGACATGGGGATCTCAGTCCTACAACTGTCATAAATACATTATGCCAATAAACTATTCTGAATAGGCTTGAGAATGAATTCTTCCCCATAGTCTTCAGAGGAGCTGATCCTGGCCAACACCTTCAGTTCACCTTAAATTACTTTTCTGCAGCATTCAGTGCTGTTGAGAATCCCTTTGTTCTGGAAAACCGCCTTTCTCTTTCCCAAAGACACTAATCATCATACTTCCCTTCCCTCTCATTTCCTTCACTCATTTCTGGTCTTCTTTGCGGTTTTCCCCTCTTCTCCTTGCAATGGTTCCAGGACTGGGACGTTTTCTTTCTTTCTCAGCTCACTCTCAATGTGTTCTTGGGCTGGCTGGATCATCACTTTAATTAAATTCCACTCATTCACTTACTGATTCCTAGTGCATATCTCCACCTTAGACCTTTCTCCTGAAACTCTGTATTTGCAGAATTATCTGTTTTCCTGACATCAAACTGAATATTTAACATTCATCACAACATTGGTATGTCCAAAACCTGACTCCTTCCTTCTGTCATACCTGCAGCTTTAACCATCAATGTAAACAACTCCATTATGCCAATTCTGGAGATTCAAACTCTGGAACCATTTCTGACTTGCCTCTTTCTCTGACAGCTCATATTTAATCCTATAGCAGATTTTACCAGCTCCGCCTTTGAAACTTATGAAGATTCTGTACACATTCCATATCTCTCAGCACTTCCATGTCACCCTAATTCATCATCATCTCTGATTGAATTATTGCAAAGGTTCCTAATTGATTTTCCCACTTAAAGCTTTACTCTTGGCGGGGCGCCTGGGTGGCTCAGTTGGTTAAGCAGCTGCCTTCAGCTCAGGTCATGATCCTGGAGACCCAGGATCGAGCCCCACATCGGGCTCCCTGCTCGGTGGGAAGCCTGCTTCTCCCTCTCTCAATCCCTCTGCTGTGTTCCCTCTCCCGTTGTGTTTCTCTCTGTCAAATAAATAAATAAAATATTAAAAAAAAAAAAAAGCTTTACTCTTGGAATTTATTCAAACTCAGTGTAAGACTCTCAAAACATTAATCTATTCATGTTATTCCTGCATTTACAACTTTTTGTCAATTTCCTGTTTCACTGGAAGGCAAACATCCTTGTTGCAGTGACCTGCCAAGAGCACCCTGTTCTAGTTGGTCTTTCCTTGGCTTCTCTGACTCTACCCGTATGTACTCTTCCTCAGCCACATAGACCTCCTCATAGTTCCTGGACACATCTTCTATATTTCTATCTCAGGGCTGGGCATTCATTATTTCTGCTGCCTGAAATGTTTTCCTCCACATCAGGTATACCATGAATTAACCCCAAGGGGCCTTCCTTCATCATCAAATTTTAAGTTAGATACCCTAACCTGAAAACTTCTGGCCACCCTTACCTTATTTTTTCCCCAATGTTCTGTATCAGCTTTTAACATTCTGCACATTTTGCAGAATTTAAGTAAATATGTACAACATGAAAACATGAAGCTATGGATTTGTAGGTTTTTTTTGTTATTGTCCAATAATATATTTCAAGACTTAGAAAAGTGTCTGGCACAAAATACAAAACATTTACTGAATTGATCCATTAATTATTTATTCAACTAAAAATGGGACTATGAGGACACTGATCATGGGAGTGCAATAAATTGCAAGAAGTCATGTGGTTAGCATATGTTAGTCTGCTCATCATTGAACAGGGATGCTAAAATAGGTTTTCTCATTAGGGCTGAAGCTTCCTTCTAAGTAATGAAACCAGTATTTAGTCACAGTTTGTGTGCATTTCTGGGTATAATTTGGATGAAAAAATAAACATAAATGTTGAATCTATACTCTTTGAAGAACAGCATAATCAGACCTAACAAACTCATTTTTGCCACCACATTATTCCTACATAAAAATAATTGACTGAATATTTTTGGCTTTACTGACTGCCTATATTAAGCAATTCCTCAAGTTACAGATAATTAAATAAATTTGATGTATGGCAATGCTTTTAAAGATTTTATTTATTTATTTGACAGAGAGATAAACCACAAGTAGGCAGAGAGGTAGGCAGAGAGAGAGGAGGAAGCAGGCTCCCTGCTGAGCAGATAGCCCAATGCGGGCCTCCATCCTAGAACCCTGAGATCATGACTTGAGCCAAAGGCAGAGGCTTTAATCCACTGAGCCACCCAGGTGCCCGAACGGCAGTGCTTTTAAATTGATGATTTTTCTGTTTTCAATTAAGTCTTGTTTAGTCCTCCAAACAACACATTTTTTCAGCATTTTATAAACAGGGAAATGATTATTCATTGGAAGTAATAAGCTATAAACCACACTTTCAAGCCTATTGTTCTACCTAAATGGAGCTTAAAGGAGTATTAGTGAATCTGATACCTTTATGACTTTACACAAATATCCAAGTTCTCTTTCTTCTGCATACAGTGCTCTCTCTCATCCACACTTATAACTTGGCATGACCATGTGACTCACTATGGTTCATAAAATCGTCAGGGAAGCCATTGCCATTTTAGGTGGATGCCTTTAGGACCAGTGCCTAATCCACCATAACCTAGCCCGTTCCCAGGGCCACCAGCAAGAGAAAGGAGGTGGGGCTCTATCTGCATGGGTCCTAGAGGCAGATGAAGTAAAACAAAATTCTGCACAATCCATTAGTTAATCAAGGACATGATGTAAAAATAGACTTTTGCTGGGGTGCCTGGTGGCTCAGTCTTGGTTTTAGCTCTGTCTGATCTTGGGGTCGTGAGATGGAGTTCCATGTCAGGCTCCACCTCCAGTGAACATTCTGCTTGGGTTACTCTCTCCCATTCTTTCTCTCTCTTAAATAAATAAATGTAACTTAAAAATGAAAAGTAAACCTTGGGTTCTGTTATTGTAGCCTGACTTATACAGTGATGAACTGTAATAACCATAGGCATTATAGTTTTTCTGGCTCAAAGCCTACCTTGGAACTTTCTCAACATTTCCCTCATACCAGGGATGCAACACATTGTCCTCAGCTCCATGGGGATGGTCTCTGGTTCCAGCTGCGTGACATCCTTACTTCTGAGAAGGGCGGAGAACCAACAATTCTCAGTAGGGTTTATCCACCAACTTCCTTGTCCCCCTCCCAGCTCAGTCTCTGGTTCAGAAAGTAAACATACCGGTTCAAGGTTCCTCTCACACCCTGAAAGTAAAAGACAAATAGAAGCAGGGGTGAGTTAAATCTCCAAACTGCATCTGACAGATTGGGAAACCAACAACAAACATCTCTTTAGACATGACTGGAAATAATTACATATTAAATAAAAGTATAGGAGACATGAATCTCTCTTAAGAAAATCTAAAAATTGGCCATTGAACTTTCTCATGAATGTTAAAATTAGTTTGCCTCTACTACAGTGGAATTAGACTACACAAAGTTTAGGTTAATGCCAATGATATCAACCAATTTAACTATTTTCTGAATTGATAAATCTGACATTTGTATATATTAATAAACAGTTATATTCTGTAACAAATGTGGATGGAATTAGAGTAAAAATAGACCCTAAATATCTCCAGAATTTATTTGAGGGTGGAGAAAGGTATACACAAAAATTGTTACTCCAATGTCTCTGTAAGAGAACCCGAAATTCCTCATTCTTTGAACACAACACCATAGGTATGAACTCGTGTGTGAGTAGGTTACCTAATTGGATAAAATAGGAGGTCATTAATTAATAGCAACATTTTTTCTCAAATGAGATTATTTAAATAAATCACCTGCTTTTAGTTTCCTTTTTCCCTCTAAAAATAGCCACGTCAGTAAATTTTGAAATGGTATAAAAGCAGGAAAATAGTTTTTACTTTTTATAAGGCTGGCAGGCCTTGTTTTTGGCCTTTGAGGATAAAATGTTGCTTATTGATACTGAAGAGGAAAGGTAAAGGTGGATATAAAAATGAAAATAGGGCTCCTGGGTGGCTCAGTTGGTTCAGCGTCTGCCCTCGGTTCAGGTCATGATTTCAGGGCCCCATATCAGGCTCCCTGCTCAGTAGGGAGCCTGCTTCTCCTTCTCCCTCTGCCTGACAATCTGCCTACTTGTGATCTCTCTCTCTCTCTGTAAAATAACCCAAATAAATAAATAAATAAAATATTTAAAATAAAATAAAATCAAAGTATTAAAATGAAAATAAATATAGAATACATTCTCCCTAAGATTCGTAGTGTAAATCATTTTAAAATTACCGGGTGCTAATAAATGCTGTTTCAATGTTGTGCTTTGAAATATGGTAAAATAAGATGATGGATGTCATTATTGAAAATACTAAAGTTCTGTTTGTGTTTGCTATCTGAAATTCAGAAAATTATTTTCTTTCTGATGCTTAGTTTCCTCACATGGAAATGAGCCTAGTAATAATGATAATGATAATAAGCATAAGTGTTGCTTATATATATAGATATAGATATATACATAAAGATATATAGAAGACAAAATGAATTAAGACAAATAAAAATGTTTTGTAAATTCATTCATTTAATGAATTCCCAACTTTGTAATCAGTGCTGTTTACACAGTGTACTTGTAAACATTATGAAGATAGTTCATATGAGTTTTCATGGCATTTTCAATGTCTAGAGCTAACTCAAGGTAGAATATGAGGGTCAGTGGCTATATGAGGATATGGATTACTTACTTGAGAATCTCCTGAATGACTCACTGGGCATGAGACAAAATGAGGTGTGCCCGAAATTTTCTACTACAGTGTGTCCTATCATGATACTACACGTACATTATCAACAATGATTTTCTCAATTCACTTGGGATTATGATGACCTCATAGAGGATTAAAAGCAAATAAATAATTTCCTTTTTTCCTGGTTTGACTCTCTGCTGTACAATCCCTTATAGATTGTGAGCAAATGGCAAGGAACACATTTAATCCCTTCTCCTCATGCCTGGAATGGGCATGCAATATGAACAAGCAAATTTGGGTTTACTGCAAACTTTAACAGGAAAACTTCAAGCTGGAAAATTTAAAACATCTTTCATACATTTAACTACTGATCCACAGAACTGGGTTGCAAAAGACTTCTGGAATTGGCTACCAACATTGACAGATTACCTGTGAGGTTTTAAGAAGTGTTTTTCAGGCAACATAGCACTGAATGCCCATTTTTTTTTTTTTTTGTATTACCTTATAGGTTAAATATAAATTTTTAAAAAATATACTTCAGTTTTTATCTCTAAGATGAACCATTTCATACAATTCTTGAGAGGCCCTTCTCATTCTGATGCTAGAATTAAGGTGCCTTCTGAACAGATGCCAGGCTGCCCTCTTCCTAAAAAGAATGAAGGTGCAAGTGGTTTGTGGTTGTAAGAAGCTGTGTGTCACCACGGTCTCCCACGGGTCCCTTGCTCTGCTGAGGGATCCAGACTCACCTCCAGCTGTCCCAGATGCTGAGGGACCCAGGCTCAACTCCAGCAGACTCAGCCACTGAGGGACCCAGGCTCATCTCCCACTGACCCAGCCACTGAGGGACCCAGGCTCACCTCCCTCTGACCCAGCCACTGAGGGACCCAGGCTCATCTCCCACTGACTCAGCCACTGAGGGACCCAGGCTCACCTCCAGCAGACCCAGCGCTGGGCGCTGGCACCTCTCCTCCAGCTCCTGGGCCAGCTCCCTCAGAGTCCTGCTCTGCTGCACCAGCCGGTTCTTACTCTCCCGGAGTCTCTGCAGAGTGGCTCGCTCCTCCTCCTCCAATCGCCGCAGCTGCAGTTGCTCCTCCAGGGCCAGGAACCCGCGATACTTCTCAAACTCCAACCTGAAGCGCTGCCTCTGCATTTCCACTTTCTCCTGGAGTGACAGAGGGCATCCGATGATTATCTACCAGGGGCACTTCAGGTGTGGGCTAGGGAGGGGACTGCAAAGTGCAGAGAGTTCCCAGTGCCCTAACTCTGTCCACTGATTAGCACATTTTAACAACATGCAAAAACCAGGGCCTTCTCTGTGGGACAAGTGGCCCTCGGATTTATAGTCTGAGAAAGACCACTGCATTTGTGTTCTCATCCGGCCATAGATGTGGGAGTGAGGAGGTTTTACATGCAAGTTTTCGTGCCATATTTAAATTATGGGAAGAGGAGCATGGAGATTAAGATTAAATCTATTAAATTGCTGAGCAGAGTAACTAGCATAAGAAAGTTAAAATACATCTTGAAGGTAGTCACTAGAATGAGAACAGGATGGAAACAACTGAATCATTATGAAGAGAGATTAGAGACTTAATTTGTAAATGTGAAAAAAAGAAGGCTTAGGCATTAGAAACATGAACATTACTTAGTAATATGGTAATGGTGAAACCTCAAAGGTTTTATTTATTTATTTGACAGAGAGTATGATCAAAGGGTAAGGTCAGTGGCAGACTGAGAGCTACTGTGTGTGTCTGTGTATAAATAGGTAAGTGAAAAAAAAACTGATGAAGTATAAAAAAAGAATATATATTATATATTATATTACATATATAATATATATATGGATTACTGACAAGAGGGTGAAAATTGAGATTGTCTACCTATATGTAAAATGATCAATATTAGTTACATTTCCTATATATTAATCCTGTAAATATCATCCAATGACAAAAATGCATACATCTTTTAAACTAGTAAAGATAGTATGAGACTCTTCTGCAGGTACTAGGAATGGAGCTATGAGTCATACTACAATCAAGATCAGTAGACCTATCAATTTGTAATTTGGATTGAGGTAGTATTAACAGAGATACAAACACAGACACATAATAATGTGAGGACATGTGATGATCCAAGATGACACAGATGTCTCCCTAGAGCAACTATATCAATGGAACAAAAGTGTGCCACAGGGAAGATGGTGGGATAGTAATTTAAAGACCCGAACTTGGATCTCTCAGAAGTCCCAAGGTTCTCTTACCTTCCAAATGACAGTTTTCTTCCCCACGTTGGCCTCCTGAGTGAAGGTCTCCTCCAACCCCTTCTTTACAAGTTCCAGAGCCATCTGGAGCTTTGCCTGTTTGGAGAGATGTGCTGAACCCATTATAGATGCCCGAATTCCATACCTAATATCAACCAGGGATATCAGGAAATGCAAAGATCAATTAAAACAGGCCCCAGTTAACACATAAAAATGTTCAACATCATCAATGATTAAGCAAAATAGGAATATATTTTTAAATGTTAATGTTAGATATAATCAAAGATTTTTCTAAACATATGTTCATTGCAACATTATATAATATAGAAATAACTTGGGTGCATGGGTGGCTCAGTGGGTTAAAGCCTCTGCCTTTGGCTTAGGTCATGATCTCAGGTCCTGGGATCTTGGCCCATATTGGACTCTCTGCCTGGCAGGGAGCCTGCTTCCTCCTCTCTCTCTGCCTGCCTCTGCCTACTTGTGATCTCTCTCTCTGTCAAATGAATAAATAAAATCTTTAAAGAAAATAGAAATAACTTACCAAATGTCTAAAATAGGAGAGTGAGAAAATGTATTTTATATTGGCCTAACAAAATTTTAAAAAGCAGCAGAATATTGAATGACAACAAACATTCACAATTATAAAGCCAATTAAGATAATTATACTGTATGTAATATGGCACTAATTTTGGAAAAATAGTGCTTGTAATAAATATATAAAAAACTACAGGGGCGCCTGGGTGGCTCAGTTGGTTAAGTGACTGCCTTCGGCTCAGGTCATGATCCTGGAGACCCAGGATTGAGTCCCACATCAGGCTCCCTGCTCGGCGGGAAGCCTGCTTCTCCCTCTCTCACTCCCCCTGCTTGTGTTCCCCCTCTGGCTGTGTTTCTCTCTGTCAAATAAATAAAATCTTTAAAAAAAAAAAAACCAAAAAACTACATAGCTACAAAAGTTCAGTGCTATTACTTGGTTTTAAGTGATGTCATTCCCTATATCGATATATTTGAACTTTTAAATATCATTTATTGATTTATACAAAGAAAATTGTTTATTATCATTTGGTCAATGAAACCTTGTAAATAACAATGTTAAGCAAAAGGAGATACACAATATCATCAACCTTATAAGCAACTTAAAAAATAACAAAACTAAATCCCTTTAAACCTTACAACCCCTGCTAGAGGTAAACATATATTATTTTACCTATAGAGAACAGCTGCAAAGATACACACAGACACACATTTTTATATCCTTCCCTAAGTGATTCAATAAATCTTAGGGGAAAAAATGGAGGAAAAGAAACTCTTCCCCAAGTCATTTAATAAGTATTCCACAATAACTGTCTTTAAAAGAGACTGTTACAAGCTTATCCATAACACTGCACATAAAGTAGCAGGATAATTTATGGAAGCATTTGGCAAGATGGGGAAAGTGGTATTTTTTAAAACATTTTATTTTTTATTTGTCAGAGAGATAGAAGGGAGAGAGAGAGTGCAGCAGGGGGAGCAGCACACAGAGGGAGAGGGAGAAGCAGGCTCCTCGATGAGCAGGGAGCCATATTTGGGACTTGAACCCAGGACCCCTGAGATCATGACCTGAGCTGAAGGCAGATGCTTAACTCTCTAAGCCACCCGGGCATCCCAGAAATGACATTTTTTCTTTTCTTTTTAGAAATGACATTTTTTAATGTTTGCCGGAAATAAAACTTTGACCCTACAGACAGAAAAGGCTCCCTTAGGCAGAAGAAACTGTGATGAAAAACAAGGAGGTGAAAAAGATGTGGCATATTTGGGGACAACAGTGATTAGGCTAGTTTTGCTGGATCACTCATGGTTGGCTGAGACAAGAATTGTAGAAACAGCAGGTAGGGCCCAAGGAAGTCCTGACTGACAAGCTAAGGAGTTTAACAGATTTGTATTGGTATTTCATTAAAGATTACTGAAATATATCTTTACACATATTACATATAGCCATGTTACATTTAGGTCACTTCTGGTTAAAAAGAAAGCAGGAACAACATACTTCAAAAGAGTAGCTTAAAAAAAAAAAAAAAGAAAGTGTAGCTAGAAAGCAGTTGGCACCTGGATTTTGTAGATAAAACCAAAAGGGAAAAGATATTTCCAGGTATGTCAAGAAGGAAGTTGAGGTGGGCAATATCCCAAACCTTGATTTAAAACAACCAAAGGAGGCACCTGGGTGGTTCAGTCATTAAGTGTCTGCCTTCAGCTCAGGTCATGATCCCAGAGTCCCAGGATGGAACTGGCTGTCGGGCTCCCTGCTCAGTAGAAAGCCTGCTTCTCCCTCTCTCACTCCCCCTACTTGTGTTCCCTTTCTAGCTGTGTTTCTCTCTGTTAAATAAATAAATAAAATATTTAAAAACTAAAAGAACTGAAGTTAAAATAATAAATATTATTATCAGTTTAGAAAATCCAACATTCACAATTTATTTCATTGTAATTGTACTTCAGTCAAACACATAGGCAGATTAAAGATGGCTACTACCTCCTTTGCACTCCTAGCTGTTCTAGATATTGGGAATTTAACTGCGATCAAAATATGTTAAAGAACTTTTGGAGATCCCACAGATGCCACTTTTGGAGGCCAAATACTGCAATATGAGTCACGTCTTCATTGAGAATGCTCACATCACCAGTTCCCGAATATGTGTTGAATAGATTTAGCTACTGGAATTTTTAATGCAGGGGACACATGCATTTGCAGACTTTAAAGGTGATAAGAGCTGTGTGCTGGGCAGGTACTAGTGGGCAAAACTCAGGGTTGTTTTGGTGACAGGATTAACTAACATAGAGATAAGCACTATGAAAAACAAGATGTTATTCAACTAAATCAGGAAGCATTGACAGTAAAGATGTCCACCTGTAAACCAGAACCCACGGGATAACCCGAGCCTCCATACTAGAGTTCTAGTCTTGGGGACCAGCACATCAGCATCAGGGAGAATGAAGCCAGGATGAAAGTAAAGGGCTGCGGAAAGCTTCACATAGAGGAGACATTCTAAAGCAGTTGGGGCAAATGAACAGGTGCATTTGAGCTCCTGAACAGAGGTTCCAGAGGGGAGTCAGCATAGGGCAAGGCAAGGAGACCCAACCTGAATGTGAGCTGTGTGAGAGAAGGTGTGAGAAGGGCACATGGTCGTTCAGGTCAGGATACTGTCCTCTGAGCTCATCCCTAGGCCGGTACCTGACACCACCTGCTCTGGCCGCCCTGCGCCTGAACCTCTCCACCTACTCCGGGCTCTCACCTGGTAACACCTGGCTGCCTCCTGGAGCGGCACCGTGTGGTGGCTCCTGTGTTCCGGGGTGGTGTCACAGACCCAGCACAGCGCCTGCTGGTCCTCCTCACAGAAGAGGTTCATCTCCTCGCCATGCTGCGCGCACTGGCGCTCCCCCACGGGCCCCATGCCCAGTCCCAGCTGCCGCACACTGTCCACCAGGCTGGCCAGCTGCCGATTGGGCCGAAAGCTCTCCAGCCCAAAGGGGCCCCGGCACTGCGGACAGGCATAGAGGCCCCCCTGCGTGCTGTCCGACTTCTCGCAGAACTCGGAGATGCACCTGAGGCAGAAGCTGTGGCCGCAGGCCACGCTGACCGGTTCCTGCAAGAAGTCCAGGCACACGGGGCACCTGGCCTCCTCGCGCAGCCGCTCCCCAGGCACTCCCGAGGCCATGGCCGGCCTCGCTTTGCCTGGCGCTGCTGATAGCCGCGCTGTCTTCCCACGGCCAGCCGCCCGCACTATCTGCCCTTGCAGTCTGGCACGAAGGGACGAACCCCAGAGCCTCAGAAGAAGCCTGCGCAGGATGGGTTTTATCCCCTGGCTCTGGTTCAAGAGTCCAACTTAGCCACTCCCACTCCTGGGGCAAGTTACAACTCAGCCCTCAGTTACAAGGATAAAATTAACATTTGGTCACCCTGACCTCCTAGGAAACATTTGTAACGGAAACCCTCACACTGTATCTTAATGGAGCCTCTACTCATGTTTTCACTGCCAGTGCATTTGGAGGATTGCTGAGTCCCATCCTTTCATTATTTTTATGAACTACCCCAGGGCCTTCTTAACCTTATAAGGAATAATAATTTCTCTTTTTAAAGATTTTATTTATTTATTTGATAGAGAGAGAGCACAAACAGGGGGAGCTAGAGAGGAAGAAGGGGAAGAAGAGAAGGGAAAGCTGGAGGCTTCCCGCTGAGCAGGGAGACCCATGTCAGGCTGGATCCCAGGACCCTGGGATCATGACCTGAGCGGAAAGCAGACCCTTAACCAACTGAGCCACCCTGGAACTCTTATATGACATAATAATGTCTTACATTTATTTTTCCAAACTTAAATTTCTTACCCCCTCCTCCATTAATTAACTCATGATAAATAAATGAGTAGATGAGCTGATGTGAAGATGCCAGGTGTATAGCCCAGGAGCTAGCTATGTGGAAGATAAACATTCAGCATAGTACAACGAGGGTCTGTAAGGACTGCATGCCTGTTATTACTGTTGCATAGAACATCTTGGAGGTGACAAAGCTGTAAATTATGGGGGCACCTGGGTGGCTCAGGTGTTAAGTGTGTGCCTTTGGCTCAGGTCATGATCCTGGAGTCCTGGGATCGAGCCCCACATCAGGCTCCCTGCTCAGTGGGAAGCCAGCTTCTCCCTCTCCCATTCCCCCTGCTTGTGTTCCTTCTCTGGCTGTGTTTTTGTCAAATAAATAAATAAAAATATTTTTTTAAGTTGTAAATTATGGATTTCCTCAGAAGGAGTAATTCAAGGATAACCCATCAGCTCTGCTGCACCTCTGAGGTGGGAGATACTGACAAAGACACGGAAGGAGAAAGGTAAGTTGAAGAGACGTTGTGATCCCTATTCTTATAAGTGTGGTAGAGGTCATTATGTCACTCGAGAGGTGGCAAACACAAAGAGTGTTTGTCACTAAGCAAAATGCAATTTCCATTTTGTTGAATTTGAAGTGATGGTGCAAATACTTATACCAAATTATTCAGTATGATCTCAGCATGTTTGTGTACCCAGACACAAGGGCATGCAAAAAACATATTATGTCCCAGTTCTCAAGGAGCCTTATGATGCATCAGGAGTACTCTTGTAGTGTTACAAGAATATGTTAACAGACTCTGAGCTAGTCTGCATGCTTAGGGTGAAGCTCCCAGGGGGTCTCTGGGCTTACAACTGAAGGGCCAGTACAAGGAGTAAGCAGGAAGGGAAGCCATCAGGAGAGCCCTCAGAGGCCACGGAGTATACAAACGTGAACTGTGAGTCCCGAGGGAGCAGGACTCACTCTCGTGACCAAAGACCTCCAGGCAGGCTGTGTGGGGCCAGATGAGGATGAGTAGCAGCAGATAAGGTCCCAGTCCAAGGTGGAGACAGATGACTCAGGTCTTTAGGGCTCCTGTGAGGTTTGTGGTCCTTGTTCATTTTTTTAAAGATTTATTTATGGGGGTGCCTGGGTGGCTCAGTCATTAAGTGTCTGTCTTCAGCTCAGGTTATGATCCCGGAATCCCTGGATTGAGCCCCACATTGGGCTCCCTGCTTGGTGGGAAGCCTGCTTCTCCCTCTCTCACTCCCCCTGCTTGTGTTCCTTCTCTGGCTGTGTTTCTCTGTGTCAAATAAAATCTTTAAAAAAAGGGGGTGGGGAGAGAGAATGAGAATGTTAGAGAATGAGAGAGCATGAGTGAAGGGAGAAGCAGAGGGAGAGGGAACATCCAGCAGACTCCCTGCAGAGTGAGGAGCCCAACAAGGAGGAGGGGTTTGATCTCATGACCCTGAGATCATGACTAGAGTAGAAACTGAGAGTCTGATGCTTCACCTACTGAGCCACCCACCCAGAATACGTGTGTCCTTATTCTAAGGATGAGGGCTTGCCCTGAAGATTTAATGGTGGGCAGAGTATGAAAGGCTTGATGTCATCTGTCAAAGGCTAGTTAGTTAAATAAACCAGATATTTTGGAGAGCAAACAGATGCAAGTGTGAGCAAAGGAGAAAGGATGAGAAGTTAGAAAAGAAAGCAAAAGGGTGCAGGGCTCCTCAGTAGAAAAACGGATGATGGCTCAGGGTGAAGACTGTGCCACTTTCTAGCTAAGGGCATTTAGAGAAGGCCATGCCCACCTCTCTCTGCCAAACAACCTCTAAAATAGTTAGTTAGTGCCATTCTTACAGTGCTTTTCAGAGAATGAGATGGACTCACAGATACCACACATTTGATACAGGCTCTGGCATGGGTAAGTATATTTAACTAAAGAAAAAGAGCAAGATCAATGAAAGAAGGATGGTGAGACAGAACTTAAGCTACATTAGGACGGGAGAAATTTTTCTGTTTTGTTCAATGCTATATCCTCAGTACCTTGAGGACTGACTGGCCCATTTGGACACCTAGTAAATACTAGTTGAATAAATAACCAATGAATGAACAGAATTAGTACAGTTTATCTTACAAGCTAATGGATGCAGGGATTTCAAAGATTATAATATTATGTCAAAAGTGAGATCTGTATTTTTCTACATGTTACATATATTATTTTTTATTGATATCCCTGATATTCTCAATGATGCTAGAAACATCTCTGTTTTACTGGGAGAAACAAATAAGTTATATATGTGCTCAAATGTATGGATGAATTGATAACACAGCTCATTTGAATGTAGATGTCCTAATTCCTGAGGCTAATAGGAGCTTGCTAGCTTCCCATTTTGGGGTTACAGTGGTCTTCCACTGGGTGAGGCTGAGCGAGTGAGCAGACATCAGACAGCATTTCTTTCCCAGCTGATTCTAGGGTAGCTGAGTTTAAGTTCTGTTTTATCTCCAGACATTTTATCTAAACAATGGGATCTGTGCCATAATTGTTCTTAGAAAAAACACATTTTCCTTGGAGCCCATCTGTGCAGGTAACTAGTGGAATGGATTATAATTTGATTTCACTGCATTTACAAATGCTATGTGAAGTGACCACCTGGGCAGTTCTGTGGTTAATAGGGTTGGTCTAACTGAAATTTGTATTTTCTTATGATCTTTCTCCTAAGGTGAATAGAACACCTCTTCGGGTGGATACAACACAATTTTGGTGCACTCCCTCCTAGATTCTTACCTCTTTTTTAGTTTGCATAGTTCCAAATCCACCCTGACTCTCACTAACGCTTCTTTTCTAGTTCTCCTCTCCATTTGTGTCCGGTCTTCTCTGACAATACAGAATCCTCCATCCTTTGAATATTCCTCCATACTCAACTTCCCTGTCTCCAGGCCATCCATATTTTCTTCCCTAGCCAAGACTCTCAGCTCTCCCTGGGCCTCATCCTTTGCCTAGTCTAGGGAGCCACAGTATCCTCAACCCAAGCACCTTCTACAAGAAAAAAAAAAAAGTTCAAACCTCAAAAACCTCAAATGCAACAGCCACTGACACAGCACTTTCTTTCCTGTTTGTGTTTTTTTTTAATTATTTTATTTTTTCAGTGAGTGTTCCAAGATTCATTGTTTATGTCCCACACCCAGTGCTCCATGCAATACGTGCCCTCAGTACCCACCACCAGGCTCTCCCATCCTCCCACCCCCTTCCTTCCAAGACCCTCTGTTTCTGAGTCCAAAGTCTCTCATGTTTCGTTTCTCTCCCCGAATTACCCTACTTCCCATTTCCTTTCCTTCTCCTACTGTCCTCTATATTACCCCTTATGTTTATGGTTTTTTAAAAAGGGTCTCAGTTGGTTTTCATTCAGCAGTTACACCCTGCATTATTATTGCTCCTTTCCTCCCACACACTGCATTGGTTATTTATTGAGGTAAGGCTTTCAAATGTCCTCTGTGGACACAGCCAAAACCTTCCCTATTTAGGTAAGGTACACCTGCAGCCAGTGCAGCTCTGTGTTTTCATGGAGGGAACCAGGGAAGAACAGTTGAACCAGAGAAGGTCCTTATGGCTCTAAGGGAGAGCAAAGGGTGTCTGAGACACGGGATGGTGCAGTGGGAGAAATACCACCCCTTAGCCAGCTTCCCACAAATGTGAGCTGCGTTCCCCATATGTGCATGTTAACAAAGTAGATTTATGTAGTAATGCTATATTTTAAAAGGTGATTTACATTAGAATTTTCTTTTAAGTAATTTGAGGGACTTAAGGAGAAAAAATATATCCTATTCATATTTTTATTACAAAGTCCTTCACTCAGAGTTCACAGAGTACTCAGTATAGCTTCTGGAATAAATGAAAAAACACAATATTCCATCAAAGATTTGGAATTATTCTCTGAAAAAATATTGTGAACTGATGCATATATTAAATATGAGAAATTTGAGATGTAACAAATGCAAGGAACAGAAAGACACCCTATCTTTACTCCCATGTCTGGTGTTTGGTGACGATCCTAGTGTGCTCTGCAGACCAGAGCAGGTATGGCATTCCTCCTGCCACAGATGGTTGTAGGAGCTCAGCACCAGGTATTGGGATTAAATGCAAAGCTAGTAAAGAGGAAGACCCCAAAGCTTATATTCAGCCATAGGAGAGAACTGGTAACTGTACAGAAGAACAAGTTAGTGGCAGATATTCCCAGATGTACCTACAAAGGTGGACAAAGGGGCCAATCAGAATGAAGACATAATGCGTAAGCATGTGGAGAAAAGGTTCACTAAGGAACTACTCCTGGAATATGGTTTCCAGGGAGACTTGGAACTGTCAGCCTCCCTCCACAGTTCTCATGGAATCTGGGCAGAATAAACACAAATGCAAAACTTAGTGAAGTATGAAAGAACATTGGGCTTCTCAGAATGTCCAGTGTTTGATATGGTGCTTGGTCCACCTGTGACTGGGGAAAGACAAGCTGATGACTGATTTTGCATGTTCTACACATATGTTTAGGTTTTCTATTTGTGGGGAATGGGCACTGATGTTAGATTTTCAGTGATCATTGCTGAATGTGATATCCAGTCCCTGTGGCTGTCTTTCCTCATGGTTTGGGTTTTGAAGCCCTAAGGGTCACTGTGAATTAGAGCTTTGGCTATCCTCAAGGATGTTCCAGTGTGGCTGGGGTATAGGGTGAAATGGGACATATGGATTTCTCTCAGCTTGTAGAAACAGCCTGAACTCAACTGTACTTATACAGATCCCATTATTGTATAGCCAATAAATGTAAAACCAGAGCTTCTAGGCCTCTCTAGCCGTACCATCAAGTGAGGCCTGTGAAACACTCTTCAATGAATGCAATATCTTGACTCCTTTTTCAATCTTCATTCTATATAAAATACATAAGAAAATTCAGAGGCATTTTCCCATATATATAGACTTTCACACATTTGCAATTAATGGCCTTGTATGGAATTTAGTGTTTCATATAGTGCCATTCTTGTAAATTTGTTTGACCCAAAATAGGCTTTGATATTTAGGACTTATATGATATGCCCTATGCTAAGAATGTCTGATTTCAAGAGTCTTCTATAAACATGCTATAGCATAAGAAGGAAAAGCATGAGTCATAGCGAGGATTTTTTCTGCTTTCTATAAGATTTAAAGAAAGAGGGAAGGGGATATACATGATTTTAATTAGTGGCAGGGTGGGAGATAAATCAGGAAACTCACATGGTTATATCTGAAAAGGGTGTCCCAAGACTGGACACAAAGCGTTTAATTTTAAAAAAAAAGATTGTAAAGATTTACCTTATTTTTAAATGAATTAATACATCCTCAAAGTATTAATAAAGAAGATCATGTTCTTCCCAAAAGTGGAGTATTCCTATGAAACCTCTTGTAAATGAAAATGTATATTAATGAATTGTTGAACACTACAACAAAAATGTATGATGTACTATATACTGGTTAATTGAACATAATTTTTAAAAAAAATTAAGTGGATACATAAAAAAAGCAATTGCCATTAACTTACACAGGACATTTTTGAGCATTCCCGGACACCAACATAACCTCTCTTAGGCTTTTCTGATACCTAGGGACACATCTTGCTGACCAATGCACAACACAAATCAAGATAAAACACAGATGGTCCCAAAGACAGAAGCCACGGTGGCTTGATGCTGAGTGCAGTTCCTGGGGAAGGAGCATGGTGGGACCACTGTCACTGCTCTGGGCACAGGCCCCCTCTGCAGTCATTCCCTGCATATCAAACCCTGAATGCTAGTTTTACTCTTTGCTTTTGAAAAAGCAAAAATCCTCTTCGGAAGCAGATGCTACTGCAAGTCTCTCTTAAAAGTGAAATGGAGTAATTCAAACTTTCAAAAAGTGGTCAATACCTATAATATCAGAGCTGGGCCTTTGAAGAATAAAATTTAAAAGACCAGAAACAACTTTAAGGCAAAATTTCCCTGGAAAGCAGTTTTTCCTAGATGAATGTTGTTGTATCAGCCCCAGGGGCTACAACTCAACACTTTTTCCAGTTTCCTGAGGAGGGTTTTCCCAACTACCCTTGCTGTTCTGACCCCACCCCATCACTTCCATGGTGAAAATTCTCTTTCATTTGTCTCTCCTGCTAACTTCTGAATTATCAAGCAGGGTAACAGACCTTCTATCATTAGTGTAACTAATATTTACTCATTTCTTTTGGTTTCCTTTGAGCTTGAGTCCACTGGTATAGCATGCACAATTCCTGGAATTGCCCTAAAAGCACAGCATGCAGTGAAAGACAGTGGATTTGAAGCTAAAACAACAGATCTGCATTCAAACACTGGTGCTCTGACCCTGCTGAGTGATATATCCAGGTTGGCAAAGAGGAAGTCAAACTCTCTCTCTTTGCAGATGACATGATACTCTATGTGGAAAACCCAAAAGACTCTACCCCCAAACTACTAGAACTCATACAACAATTCGGTAATGTGGCAGGATACAAAATCAATGCACAGAAATCAGTTGCATTCTTCTACACTAACAATGAAAAAATAGAAAGGGAAATCAGAGAGTCGATTCCATTTACTATAGCACCAAAAACTATAAGATACTTAGGAATAAACCTAACCAAAGAAGTCAAGGATCTGTACTCAAGAAACTACAGAAGACTCATGAAAGAAATTGAAGAAGACACAAAAAGATGGAAGAGCATTCCATGCTCATGGATCGGAAGAATAAACATTGTCAAAATGTCTATACTGCCCAGAGCAATCTATACTTTCAATGCCATTCCGATCAAAATTCCACCAACATTCTTCAAAATGCTGGAACAAATAATCCTAAAATTTATATGGAACCAAAAAAGACCCTGAATCACTAAGGAATTGCTAAAGAAGAAAAGCAAAGCTGGGGGCATCTCTTTACCTGACTTCAGGCTTTATTACAAAGCTGTGATTACCAAGACAGCATGGTACTGGCACAAAAACAGAGAAATAGACCAATGGAACAGAGTGGAGAGTCCAGATATGGACCCACAAATCTATGGGCAAATCATCTTCAACAAAGCAGGAAAAATATCCAGTGGAAAAAAGACAGTTTCTTCAATAAATGGTGCTGGGAAAATTGGACAGCTACGTATAGAAGAATGAAACTAGACCATTCTCTTACACCACACACAAAGGCAAACTCGAAATGGATGAAAGACCTCAATGTGAGGCAGGAATCCATCAAAATCCTGGAAAAGAACATAGGCAGTAACCTCTTTGACATCGGCCACAGCAACTTCTTTCAATACACGTCTCCAAAGGCAAAGGAGACAAAAGCAAAAATGAACTTCTGGGACTTCATCAAAATAAAAAGCTTCTGTACAGCAAATGAAACAATCAACAAAACAAAGAGGCAACCCACAGAATGGGAGAAGATATTTGCAAATGACACTACAGACAAAGGGCTGGTATCCAAGATCTATAAAGAACTATTCAAACTCAACATCCAAAAAGAAGATGAACCCATCAAAAAATGGGCAAGAGACATGAAGAGGCACTTCTCCATAGAAGATATACAAACGGCTAACAGACACATGAAAAAATGTTCAGTGTCACCAGCTATCAGGGAAATTCAAATCAAAACCACACTGAGATACCACCTTACACCAGTCAAAATGGCCAAAATTGACAAGTCAGGAAACAACAAGTGTTGGAGAGGCTTCAGAGAAAGGGGAACCCTCTTACACTGTTGGTGGGAATGCAAGTTGGTGCAGCCGCTTTGGAAAACAGTGTGGAGATCCCTTAAAAAATTAAAAATAGAGCTACCCTATGACCCTGCAATTGCACTACTGGGCATTTACCCCAAAGATACAGATTTAGTGAAAAGAAGGGCCATATGTACCCCAATGCTCATAGCAGCAATGGCCACAATCACCAAACTGTGGAAAGAGACAAGATGCCCCTCAACAGATGAATGGATAAAGAAGATGTGGTACATGTATACAATGGAATATTATGCCTCCATCAGAAAGGATGAATATCTAACTTTTGTAGCAACATGGACTGGATTGGAAGAGATTATGCTGAGTGAAATAAGCCAAGCAGAGAAAGTCAAGTATCACATGGTTTCACTTACTTGTGGTGCATAAGGGGTTACCTAGAGGACAGTAAGAGAAGGAAAGTAAATGGGAAGTGGGGTAATCCAGGGAGATAAACTAAACAACAGAGACTTTGGACACTGAAACAAACTGAGGGACTTGGGAGGTGGAGGGTGGGGGGATAGGATAGCCTGGTGGTGGGTACTGAGGGCACCTATTACATGGAGCACTGGGTGTGGGGAATGGGGAATGAATTTTGGAACACTGGAAAGTAAAATTTATGTAACAATAAAAAACAAAAAAAAAAACAGAAAAACCAAATATCCCTCAGGTGACCCAGGCAAGTTACCTAAGCCCATCTGTGTCTTTTGGGTGAAATACGTTCTTTTATAAGGCTTCCATGGGTTTTTGTGCATGGAGGGTCTGACGTCTAATACATACTCAACAAATTCTTATCTAAATCTTTCACATTCAGTCCTACAATGCACCTGACAGAACGGAAAGTGCAAATCTTTGGGGACATCATCTATTCAATTGTGTGTGTGGCTAATGGTTCTTTTTTTATTATTAAACCCATTTTATTTTATATTATTTGCTATTATTTTCATTATGTTATGTTAGTCACCATACAGTACATCATTAGTTTTTCATGCAATGCTCCATGATTCATTGTTTGCATATAACACCCAGTGCTCCATGCAATACATGCCCTCCTTAATATCCTTCACTGGCCTAACCCACACTCCCTCCCCTCTAAAACCCCCAAATGTTTTCTGGAGTCCACAGTCTCTCATGGTTTGTCCCCCCCTCTGATTTCTTCCCCCTTCATTTTTCTCTTCCTTCTCCTAATGTCCTCCATGCTATTCCCTATGTTCCACATTTAAGCGAAACCCTATGATAATTGACTTTCTCTGCTTGGCTTATTTCACTCAGTATAATCACTTCCAGTCCTATCCATGTTGATACAAGGTTTGGGTATTCATCATTTCTGATGACTGAGTAATATTCCATCCTTAATTTCCTTATTTCCACTGTGTGTTCAACATGGAGATTTTCAAAAGTGAAAGTTTTTTCATAATTATATGTCAGGAGGCTTATCAAGATAATAGCAAATTATCTGCTAATTTCAGAACATGGCTGTCTTGAAAAGAATAATTATTGATTTTTACATGGGGTATTATCTTCTCCTGGTTGTTTCAATTACTTCATAAATTTTTTTGTTTTTCTTTTTTGGTTACTTGATTCTAGAGGGTAGTTTTAAGATATTAAATGCTGGGTGGGGAGCCTCCTTCCTCCTCTCTCTCTGCCTGCCTCTCTGTCTGCCTACTTGTGATCTCTCTCTCTGTCAAATATATAAAAAATCTTTTAAAAAAAAAACAAAAACAGTGAAGAAAACTTTAAAATATCAACTTTACTCGGAAATATAAAAGAGGAATTTTAAAATAGGATTCCTGAAACGAAAATTTGAATATTTAAAATTATCTATAAATTTGTTTTGATGTGATATATCAAATTTTTTATTTTTATAAATTTTACTTATTTATTTTTTCCTCTTTATCCATTGTCGGGGACAGTGCTTGATCTGCCCTTTCCACCATGCCCAAGCCACTGGAAACTTTGGTGGAGGTACCTGTGAATGTGAATGAAAGCCCCTCTGGGCTTCCTCCCCCCCCCCCCCCCAGAATCCGGAAAGCCACATACCCTGTGGGTCAGGGCAATATGTCCTTTGTGTGCTTATTCAAGACATATAGTTCCATTCAATCCTCCTCCCAGTAATGGTAATTGTATCTCTGTATCTCTTATCTGTATTTTTTGATCCTTGTGCCTCAATGGTCTCAACTTCTGTGAGTTTAAGCAATCACTCTGTACCCTGCAGTAACAATACTAATCCTGTCTCTAGGGCAGGTGCAAAAGCAGTTAAAGATTTAACTGTACCACCCAACTTCCTCACTTTTAAATACTAAAAGA
>PITA01020191.1:8038-35654 GCA_004023965.1 Spilogale gracilis
AACTCTCAATCCTAGCTGGAACTCTCCGCTTTACTTCTCTGATAATCAGGGGAAAATTATATTGTTCCTCCAGCAATGTTGTGTAGATTACCAGGACAAATATAATGCAAAAAGCCAAGTATTTGCAACCCAGTAGACATTCCAGAAATACTACTTCTTTCCCCTCCTTCCTGCTTCACCTGTATTGCGGAGAATCATATGTGCCCATCAATTGTAGTGCACTGTATTGCAATAATTTGTGTCTTTCTCACTAGACAACTGATAAGTTCTTCAGTGACATGAATGGCCATTTTGATCTCTGTGCCCTAGCACTCAGGCTGGTATACATCAAGCATTCAATACACAGCAAAAAAAGGAGCTCTTTAGGAGCAGGAAGTTATACAGAAAATATTTTCCTTTTTTTACCTCAGAGAAAAGCACATTATCTCTGATGTCCATGCTTCTTTAAACCAGCCTTGTCTGAATTTTCTGAACTTTAGATGACTTAAAATGCTAGTTCTGAACTGGATGGTTCAAGCTAGCATGGACATCTCCACCAAGAATTCCCCTTCTGCATTCCACACACACCTGCGTTTGTGCACAAAGTTGAAAGGTAAACATCTGATAGACTCCGTCCCTCCTGCACCTGGCAACCCAGCACACGTATGGCTAAACAGTTCTTTGGTTTGGCCAGGAATCCACAAATTATAAAACTGACCTAAAAGGAAGTGCTAGTCAGATTGAGCGGAAATCAAGCCATAGGTCTAAGGGAAACAAGAAACAAAGATCCTGTTCTTGGCCTCCCTCTCTCTTTTGTCTTCATTTTGTGAAAATCTACATTTATTTGAGGTACTTTGAAGTTGAGTGACTACAAAGTCACAGACTGTTTAACCTCTCTTTACATCATTTTTCTCACCTTCCTCAAAAATAAGGATATTTTTTGGAAATATCCTTGTACTACAAAATATCTACTTGGATCTGTTTTCCCTTGTGCAGACCTCATCTTGAGTTACATCTGCTTTACTTGCAGAAAAACTCTAAGAACATTCCATGAGTAACATTAGGCAAACGGGTCAACGTTGTCCCCTGGATAGCCCATGAACAGGATGGTGGCTAGTGGGTGTATATGTTTTTACATTTCTTAACCCATGATGATACCACTTATGTTCTGTTCACTGTCCTGAGTTAAGGATGTCACATAATAAAGATGCACCCACTTTTTTGGTGACTGATTTTTGGACTTGTTTCTAGGACAAGTAGCATTCCAGGGAAAAGGGCCTCAAAGGTCATGGCGTGAAATACAGGAAACTGTTACAAGCTCTAGAACACTAATGATTGAAGGAATGTGTGGGATGATCGGTTCTGATTAGAAGGATACTTGGTGACATCACAGAGGATGCAAAAGAGAAAAGGACACAGAGTCATTAAAAGGCTTTTGTACTGAAACGAATGAGAGATGGTAGAGTACCGATTTAATCCACTGACAATAGGAAGACAAAGGACAGTGAATAAAGTACATTGAAGCTAAAAGCTACATTGGGGGGGTAATTTTATGAAGAAGATAGAGGAGAAAGAGAAATAAAAAAGACAGCTTATATTAACATAGTTAAATATCTTTCATTCCCTAAAAACCCAGGATAAACTTAGCCATCTTTGACAAGAGCTTTGTCAAAATAATATTTTATTGGTAAGATTTCTTTCTTAAGATA
The DNA here is from genome assembly GCA_004023965.1 of Spilogale gracilis. NCBI lineage: Eukaryota > Metazoa > Chordata > Mammalia > Carnivora > Mephitidae > Spilogale > Spilogale gracilis. The sequence goes on from PITA01020191.1 coordinate 9,727, forward strand.
ATTGGTTTCATCACTTAAATCACCCTCCAAAAACTGAATTAAGTAGTGATGGTGCTTTGGTCCCTAAATAAAAGAACTGGATTGACCATACCAGGCCTTCAGACTCATTTCTATGATTCATGGCATAAGAGCTTTGGCCACCTTACATGGTTGAAATGGTAGCACACCACTGCAGAAAGATCTAGCCTACCCTGTCTCACCAAAGTTGTATCCCAAGGCCAAGTTTTTAAATTCTGACCCATCCAGGATAGATGCCTTATGGGGACTCCATCCCTGACCCAAGTGGGCCATCTCCAAATGTATGCTTATGGCAGGTCCTTGATAAGCCACTATTCTACTTTTTAGTGTAATAGAAAGAGTTGTCCTATGTTTGAAAAGTTCAAGAATTCTATTAAAACTAGGTTTGGAAGCCTTAGAGTTAGTGGATACAACAAAAAAAAAGAGAGAGAGAGAATGTAATTTCTATTGTTTATAAGCCACCCTATGCATAATAATCTGTTTTAGCAGCCCCAACGGCTAAGGTAATCTTTCTGAAGAACTGCTTACAGAAAGCTCATCAGCTTTATCTGAAGTTAAAGATCCTTCAGTAAAACTGTAGACTCTCACTCAACAAGCCCATCCATGCACAAACATTTTCAAAACCCTTCCCTGTGTGAGATACTGTGCTAACAACCCCATGAAGTAAGGTGGTGATAAGAGTAATAGATTTTGGGTTGAAATGAACACAGTTATCAGGGAAAATCTTGTCTTTCCCTGTGGGCATTTACAGTCTAGTGGGGACTCTTCCCATGTTCATCAACAGGATAATGGAAAACAGATTGTGATGTATCCATACAGTGGGACACTCTACAGCAACTAAAGGGAAGACATTGCTGATGCACGCTACAACATGGGTGAGTCTCAAAAATAAATCAAGTGAAAGAAAGCAAACACAAAGAGCACATACTGTGTTCTTCAATTTATATGAAGTTCAAGGTGAGGCAAACTGATCTATACTGATAGAAGTCAGAATATCAGTTCTTCCTTAGTGTGGAGACTAGAAAGGAGTTGTGAAGAAATATTTGGGAAGGTGGACACACTCTATTTCTTGATCTAAGTTGTGGTTACACAGGTATATACACCTGCAAAAAAAAAATTCATCAGATGGTAACCTAAGATTGGAGCAGGTATGTTTATAAATGATATCCACATTTTAAAAATCAAATAGGAACTGTTACAGTGCAATGTGTGTAGTGATATGATGCTGACCACCCAGCAATTTTTCTCTTCCACACGAATACCTGAGGACATCCACACACGTTTTGAGAAACTAAACTCCATTTTTGCAAAAAGCATGAGCTGTGCTGAATGGCAGATCTAGGTTCACCTGCCAACTCTACCACTTCTTGGTGTGTGACTTTGACTGAGTCACATAACCTTTCTGATCCTGAACGTTCTCACTTGTAAAATCAAGCCCCACATTATAAGGGTGTTATGAGAACTCAATGAGAAAATTGACAAAAGAACTTATATTTCCCAGCAGAATTGTTAATGCTCAAATATATAGGTCATTATCATTGCCACTATGGTTGCTCATCCGCCCACCACTCCACTTCACCTGTTGAGAGAGAGACTAGAAGGGGGAGTGGGTGGGCAGGGGGTATGAGTAATGTCTATGAAGTCTCTTTCTCTTTCTTTTTTTTTCCTCCAGCAGTCTCTTTGAGGCTGACTGTCGCTGAAGACTTAGCTAACTGGACATGATGGGATGATGGGCAGGCTGCCTGTCTGGCCTTCAGGCCTCATAATATGCAGGGTCATGGCTGTACCACTGTGCCCCTGCATGCACCTGACCCAGTGGAAGTGTGGGGCTCTAGTGGGATGATTAGTGGCTCCCTCACCCATATCCCTCACAACTCTGACTTGAATTTTTCAAAGAGCCAGTGTGCCTAAAGGAAAGACATGAGGCTTCCATATGTCTGCCAGCCAGCTGCTTCCATAATAGAATATTGATCTCCACCAGGAAGGTGGCAAGCCTGACACCAGGCATTGGCTGTTAAAAGCAAGGCCTCTGCAGATGGCAAATCCATCAGCCATCAATTTGACATTAATAAGCAATTATAATGCAGTCCCTGTTTTACCTCCATTTGGGGATATCAGGGTGATTGTTTCAAGAGGAGAAAAAGAGAGGAAAAAAAAACAAGAAAGAAAAGCTTAAGCAATACACATTGCTCCTCTAGAATTCTGTCTGATGAGGGTGATGGTGTCACCCTAGATGGTGCAATAAAATGAGCACTGGACTCGGAGTCAGGAAAATAAGTGAACCTATAACTAGAAACCAGCATCCATCATTGACCTTCTCTGAGCCTTCTTGCCTTGATTCTCAACCCTGGATGTACACTGGAGTCACCTGGTGAGATTTAAAAATTCCTAGTACTGAGACTGTTCCAGAACAAGAATATCATAAACTCCAGGGAGGAGACCCAGAGATCCCCAATCTTTAAGGCTCTCTGGGATTCTAATGTGCAGGTGAAAACCTTGAGGACATTCAAAGTGAGGTGGCTGACATCAGTGATCTTTAAGGCAATGACTCCCAACCTTGCATGTCCATGCAGGTCACTTGGAATCTTGTTCCAACACAGATTCTGAGTCAGTTGCTGTGACTTAGTACATCTGAGGCTCTGCATTTTTAATGAGCAGCCAGCTGATACAGTTGTAGCTAGTCTTGGGACAATATTTTGAATAACAAGACTCTAAGATACTTTTTCTCCCAAACATTTGAAAAGTCTATAGCAGCAATGTCCAGTAGAAATCTCTGCAATGAAGTAAATGTCTCCATCTGTGATGTCCAGTGGTATAGTAGCCACATGTAACTATTGAGCACTTGAAATATGGCTAGTGCAACTGAGGAACTCAATTTTTAGTTTTATTTAATTTTAACTAAATTTAAATAGCTGCATGTATCTAGCTGGTACCATGAGACTGGATGTTTTAAAGCATGAAACATATGACAGGGTTAAGAAAGGATGTTTGTACGATATATGCAGGATAATGTACCCCCATCCAGGAATAGACCCCAATTCATGGCAAGATGTTCTTCTCCTGGCTCAAATTAAACCCAAAGTCTAAATTTATATGAATACAATGTGTTGATTCTTGGTATATCATGGAATGGAACTGTCAAGAGATATAGCTAAGGAGGATCATTGTACTGGGCCTACTAAAACAGACCAAGGAGTTTGGGCTTTAGGTCACAGGCAAAGATGAAGTATGGCCAAGCTTTCATGGCAGCCCAGAAGAGGGAATCCTTGATATCACCAAGAGCTAGCAGAGAAGGCAAACAGAGGAGGTAACATTTGAGCTGTGTCTTTAAGGACAAATAGAGCTTCACCAAGAAACCTAATCAAGGAAGAATTCCAGGAAAAGGGAAGAGCACGTGCCAAAGAAAAAGGCAAAAATGAGAAGACAAGGAGCACTGTGTGGCGGAGAACAAGGAAAGTGAGACTAAGAAGACTAGGGATGCATAACTTCAAAGAAGTTGAAGAACTTCTTAAAGAACAATAAAGACAAAGCACAATGGTGACTCTGCATCCTCTTATTTCAAAGGATAATTGGAATTATTATTGAGAAGATTGGGGTTTTTTTTGGGGGGGGGTGTTTTTGTTTTGTTTTGTTTTGTTTGAGAGGTGGCTCCAAACAAGACCACTGCATACAGTTATGGAGGTTGCACACTGCTCAACTCTTGGAACAGCTGTTGGCATAAATACAATGTAAGGGACATCTCATGGAGTTGTACAATGTACCTACTCTGCCCCATTTTATTTTTTTCTATTAAAGTGCTTATCTGGATGCCTGGGTTGCTCAGTCATTGGGCATCTGCCTTTGGCTGGGGTCATGATCCTGGAGTCCCAGGACTGAGCCCAAATCAGGCTCCTTGCTCAGTGGGAGGCCTGCTTCTCCTTCTCTCACTCTCCCTGCTTGTGTTCCCTCTCTAGCTATGTTTCTCTCTGCCAAATAAATAAATAAATAAATAAATAAATTTTTTTAAGTGCTTTGGCTTCTGATCAGGAAAATCCCCTGAGAATGGGAACTTCAGACAGGAGACCTCTAGACAATGAGTCCCAATCCCTATAGCTTCAGTTTCCCTATCACCAAATGGGATCAAGAATTACAGGCCTGCCATATGCCAGGTTTGGAAACCTTAAATATTACTTTTTGTATTTCTAATAGCAATGCCATGAGAAAGAAAGCATTCCTACATTTCTCTTCTTAAGAAATGGGAGTTGAGACAGTAAGATAGTGTAGGTAGAAACTTTTAGAGCCAATATACTCACTCAATCCAGTCTAAGTCTTAGATCCATGCTCTATCCACTACTTGACTATTCCCTGACAGTGTTGGGGGAAATTCATAAGTCAGTTTCAATATTTTACAACCCTACTAGAAATCACTTACTTGCTTTTGATTAGGGCACATATATGCAGACATCACAGGGCTTTGATGTGGCTTAAATTGTATCAGCTTACTGTGGCAACACTAGTATCCCACGCTGATTAGAACCTCTCCTTGCAGCAGTATCTGCCTTAGATTCATAGAAACTGAAACTAACTGCTTTAAAATTTTCATTTATTTGGCATCTTATCAAAATACAACTACCTGAGGGGAGAGCAATAAAAATGGGTCCTTGATGGTACATCTACCACATCCTGCCTGGAATCATAATTATGTATTCGTATCTGTAGATCACCCTCAGTTGACCCCCAGGAAGTTCACTCATATTGTCTATGTTAATTCTTAACACATCTAGGTATCCCTGACCAATCTAATCCACTCAGTGGCTTTACCTATCATACACACGTTAGTTATAGCCAAGTCTCTTTCTCTTTCCTGTTTATCACTTCATAGCACCTAATACTTACATCCAGTTACCTGCGGGATTCCTATACCTCACTGTTCTATGGCCCCTTTGGACTCACTATGATCAAGACCATACATATTCCCTTTTCTCACCTCTTTTTTTTCATCTTGTGTGTCCCTTCTCACTGAATAGGACCATCACCCACATGGTCACCCAAGACAAGAATCTGGGAATAACCAGCTCCAATCCTCCCTCCGATTCACCTCCCTACCCCTAAATTTATCTGTTAGGATTAAGATCTGCTGCCTATAACAGAAAACCTAAACAACAAACAAAATAAGAATAATTATTTAAATAGCTCAGCTGTTTATCTCTTCCATAAAAGAAGTCCATAGATAGGGAGTCTGAGCTCCATAGGGAGGCATAATGACCATCAGGGATCCAAGAAACCTCATTCTGCTCACCATATAAGTTACAACTTCCATCTTAATGTCGCCTTACAGCTCAAGAGTGCTCCTAGAGCACAACCATCATGTCTGTGGTGTAGGGCAGCAGAAGGAAAGGGCCATAGGGCAGAAAAAGAAGGGAAAATTCTAGAAAATTTAATTACCTTTAATCAGGCTTCCTCCAAATTGCACATTATACTCCTGCTGATGTTCCTTGCCCATATCTTAGAGCTCTGAGAGACTAATAAATACAGTCTTTTAGCTGGATGCCTTCTATCCCATAACAATGCTATTAAATCAAAGATGGAGAACAGATCTGGGGATACAAATAGCTGTTTCTGCCATCCCAAGTGTCACAGCATCTAATCATTTTAGATTTAACATACCAGCCTGCTTCTTTACATCACACCACTACCGTTCTAGTTGAGGCCCAACCCCATACCAAGAGCAACTTGAATGACAACTGGAAAATTTTCCAAAGAGCAAGAAAAACAATCTTTATCCAACTTAGACTAGATTTTTCCAATTTACCTGTTTCCCCACCCCCCCAAAAAAAGCTTATTTCAGAGGAAACAATGATGTAAGAATGACTAATGTTTCTACCTTCCCCTCAGTTTAATAACAAGAGATTCCACATGCCAGACAGGAAAGAGGGGTAGGAAGGAAAATGTGCATTATGTTAAATAATTGATGTTAATACCAACAACCAAGACAAACAATGGTGATAAATGACATGGAAAGAACCAAGGAAATTGTTCAGCTGTGATATCTTGATTTCAAGCAGCTTGACTCTATAATCATCCAACACAGTTTCATCAGGAATTTCATCAATGTTGACGCCCCTAGGCTGCCAGTCTTCAGTGTTTACCACGAGTGTGTGTCTTAGTAACATGAGCTGGCTTTCCATCCATCACCTAGTTCAAAAAGGCTGTCTGTCTGTCATTATCTGGAGACAAAAATAAAACTTTATAATGAGTTTTGTGCTTGTCCGCTACCTCTATATTCTCATAGAACCCTCTTTAACTCTCTTTACACCTCTATCTAGCCCGGCCTGTCCCTGGCCTGCAGTATCCCCCAAAATCTTTATTGCACCAAACTAAACATAGCCCTTCATTCCATGGATTATTAATTCTTACTTTTTTATGTAGTCAAATGAGCAGTCAGCAGGTCACAAAATTCAACCCATCACCCTGTGAGTCTACACTCCCCTTGTTCTAATATAGTCAATAAAATAGAGACCATTGTCTCAGCTTCCCAGGGTCAAGTCTAGGTACCAACTTACCTCTTATTTGTTTATCTGATAAATGAGAACAATAATGTAGGTCTCACTCTATTTTTTGAGGAACAAATTGCAATAATCTATGTAAATTGGCAAGTATATTTTACAATTCTGAAGAAAAGGTAGTACACCTATGCTTGCCCCCCAAATGCACACACTTTTTCCGGATGATATTTAAAATATTTAAACCTTAAATGAAGTTAACCATAAATATGATGAGAGTAATAACTACTGTTTATTGAATTAAGCTACACACATTATCTGACTTAAACTTCACAACAAAGTTGAAAGTGAGAGCATATGACTTTGAGAAAAAGGAATTAAGGGTTGTCAAGGTCACAAGTGGCAGAGTATAGAACTAACCTTATGTTTATCTTATCAGAAACATTCAAGAGTGGCCAATAAGCATGAGAATTTGGGAAAGATTGGAGAACATTTACTTTCCCTTTCCAACTTGTATCCCAATTCTGGAATCTAATTTTTGTCACAAAAACACTATGTTCCAGGTAGGGATTATTTAGTGCTAGACCTTCTACATTTAGTTTTTCCTTCTCCTGGATAGAAGACCACCACCATGTTATGCCAGATCATTGGTCCAGCCAAGAGACATCTGAACTTGATCCCCCTCTTCATATTTAATGGAACAGGTGGTACTGGAGCAGCACTGTATATCTTGCACCCGGTGTTGTTCAATCCAGACGTCAGTTGGAATAGGAAGAATAACCCAGAACCCTGGAACAAACTGAGTCCCAATGATCAATACAAGTTCTACTCAGTGAATGTAGATTACAGCAAACTGAAGAAAGAAGGTCCAGACTTCTAGATGAAATGCTTCATTATAAAGCTGCTTAGAATGAAGTTCTTCCAGAAGTCATCTGCACAATTTTCCACTTATCCAGGAAATATTTTCCCTCTAAATGCACAAAATCATGTTGGTGTATCGTGTTGGGGTTTACACTGAATAATAAATATCTCACACTTGAAAGAAAAAAAAAGAAACTATATTACACAGTGTAGAGTTTAATGGCTCCCATGTATATCCTAGCATGCTAGCAGTATGGCATGGTAGAAAAAGAATGGACTTGGAAACCACTGAGTGTGTGTGTGTGTGTGTGTGTGTGTGTGTGTGTGTGTGTCTGTGTGTCTGTGTGACTGTCTGTGTGTGCATCTGTGATTTCCATATCCTGACTTAGACTTACATTTGATAAGTGGGGAAAGAGAGAGTTATCTTGTAATGGGACAGAAATGAGTCCATTTTTTGAGCATGTACTTTGTGCCAGACGTTGTACTAACATCTTTATCTCTATAACCTGTAAATCTACCAGCAAACCTGTGAAGTTAGATTTATATGATCTTCATTTTATGGTTGAGAAACAAGGTTTAGAGACATTGAACATATATCCAGGGTTCAAAGACTGGTTTGTTAATATCAAAGCCCCTCCCCTTTTTTAACAGTATCTATGGGGAATTGAAACATAATATTTGAGTGGAAGATTACAAAACATAGCCTACCTAATCCATTATGGTGGTTTTAAATTATGTCCACCAATTCAATGATTGTCCTGCCTTCAAATGGTGAAGCTTAATTCCCCATGCCTTGAGTGTAGGCTGTATCAGTAATTCACTTCACACTGCAGAAAGGCAGCTGACATAGTGTGATGACACTTAAGTAGCCTTACGGAGAAGTTCATGTGGTGAGAAACTGAGACTTTCTACCCAACTGGCAAAGAAGAGTGGTCTTTCCCAATTGCCATGTGAGTGAGTTATCAAGAATCATGGGTGCCTGCATGGCTTAGTGGGTTAAATCCTCTGTTTTCAGCTCAGGTCATGATCTCAGGGTCCTGGGATCGAGGCCCACATCAGGCTCTCTGCTCAGCAGGGAGCCTGCTTCCTCTTCTCTCTGCCTGCCTTTCTGCCTACTTGTGATCTCTCTCTCTGTCAAGTAAATAAATAAAATCTTAAAAAAAAAAAAAGGAATCAAGCTGGGGAGTTCCTCTTGTCTTAAACTACTTTGCCTTGTAATTATCCATGGTTGAACCATTTCCTCTCAATCTGTATGAAATCATAATTGGAAAGAAACACCCACTATTCTATTGCATAAAACACAAGTAGAGATGACTTCCATGAAGAATCTGGCAGTGTGTCACAGTAGAAACAGAGTGAATTCAGAAATCATCAAGTTCCAGATCTACCATTGGCACAATGGACACGTGATTTAACTCCTCTAAATCTTGGCATTCTCATCTACAAAGTGGGGATAATAGCTTCCAATTCACAAGATGACCATAATGATTTTAAAAGATCATTTATAGAGAGGTTTATTCTTCAACAAACACTGAAAGATGCTTTAGACACTGTATTCATTATTGATGTGAATAAGACACATAGAGCCGTACCCTCACAGAGCTTTCAGGGGAAAATAAACATAATCAAGTAGTTATATTTTTAAAGTATGGCAATTTGTATAGCACATGTTTGGTACTGAAAAAATATTGGTTCTTTCCTCCCTTTGATCTTCTACTAAAGTTCCACTTAGTGAAGGTGATGGTGGTGAGGGTGCTGGGTTTTCTTCAAGACATCTCATTTATTATGAGACAATACCTCTTTGAACACTAAAAGTAATCATAGTGTCCCTTCATTTCCTGATAGATTCTACAAAAATTAGAGAATTAACTATTCTCTGTGATCCATATATTTTATTTTTAAAAGAATGTAATATTTATCTTTCAATTCACTGATGATATTTGACATCAGAGCCATCATTCATAAAGAGGAACGTAGGTCCTCTCCATAATAATGAACCTACCTACAGTCCTTGATCCAAGGAAGTAACCATAGTCACTCTGGACCTTCCCAGAAGGACATGGAAGGGATGCTGAAAAACACTTCTTTCCAAATTTGCTCTGAAACCGCATCACCAAAAACTGACACTCATTTTCCAATTGATGACTCAAATGGCAATAAAATCCTCAAGCTATTCAAATCCCAGTGGGGATTAGTGAGTAAGAGTACTGGTGGCCATCAGGGGACACATGCTCAAAACTGCAGGGCTCTTCAAATGATCTGTAAGTCAAAAGACCATAATACATCTCCTGATGGCTTGGCTTTCTGCTGTTTAGTCATCAGTGACACTTCCATAGGAAACAATGGCACCATAGCCAGGAGATCACAGTGGATGTCAGGAAACCTGCAATCTAGGAACTAATGGGGTGATCTTAGGTGAGTCATGTCTCCTCTTGTGGAGAGTTTTCTCAGACACAAAGTAAAGGCAATGGATTCCACAAGCCTTTTTCATGGATCTAAAGCAATACGATAATTGCCCCTTTTAACAATGATTGATACCACTTTGAGCACTCTTCCTTATGCACTCCTTTGGACTTTTTTTACATTGTTTTCCTAATTTTTAAATAAGCCCAGAGATAAGTAGCTTTACGATGCTCACTTTATAGGCGCAAAAGATTTGTTGAGTAACCTCCTTAAGGTAAAAGGCAGGTCTGGAGTTTGGACTCAGCTCTATTCTGCTCTAACCTAAGTGATTCTGGATTACAGACTAACCAAATGACAAGTTATTCTAGAAATACTCAAAGAAAAGGCTGGTGTCATATATCACACGTGGAAAAACAGAAAAGGTAACAGTGTTCAGTCAAAGGCATATTTTATTATGATTTTTTTCACTTCTCATTTGTCACTGAAGAATCCCAGGGAAGAGATTTGAAATCTACAGACTCAACTTGAAATTTTTAGTAATTCTTAAAATTAAATGGGTATCAATTACAATAAATAGTACACGTTTAGCCTAAAAAGATTTGCATATTTTGGGGTCCAGAGCACCTTGCTGCCTCCATGTTTAGCTCCAGTAAAACCAGAAGGTGAGGATCCCCACTGAACCTTAGAGATTTTATTTTTTTCTATGGAAATTGTTGAATCCCTGCTATGTTTCAAGTAGTGTCTGTGATTCTATGTGTCCATATTTTATTATCCCCCCACCACTGAGTCACGTACAATGAACCCCATTTTGCTGATAAGGAAAATAAGACTCAGAAAAAAGGAAGAGATTTCTCAAGGTCATACTACAAGTAAGAGGCAATTAAAGAATGGACCCAAGACTCCTAGATTTCCTCATCACACCAAGCCTGCCTCAGGAGCATGCTAATCTCCCATAGGTTGCTTGGAAAGGCCTACTCCTCTCTTATTCATGAACAGGCAGCTCTATCCAACAAATTCAGAAGCAGACATAAAAAAGAAGTGATGAAAACTGGGCAGGAAATAAGCAGAGTACTTTAGACATGGCTGTTGTCTGGAGTGGGGAACAGGAAATATCCTGACAATGTGAACCTGAAAACAACAATGAGTAGCTGAAACTGGGAAGGAAGAATCTTCTCTGGAACTGGGTATTTTCTCAAGGCCCACCTATAATCAAAAACAAATCACAAAGAAGTGAAAACACCAAATTCCAGGTAATACCAGAATTAAATTCATGCTGAAAAATCTCCTGGCTTTAGGGAGACTATCAACATTTCTGGGAGAGTAAAACAAACCAGACAATGCAAAGGGATACATGAACTCCTATATTTATAGCGGCATTATTTAAAATAGCCAAATTATGGAAGCAGCCCACGTGTGAATTGATAGATGAATGTATAAAGAAGTTGTGATATATATACACAATGGAATATTATTCAGCCATAAAAAAGAATGAAGTCTTGCCATTTGTGATGACATGGATGGAGCTAAAGAGTATAGTGCTATGTGAAATAAATCAAAGACAAATACCATGTGATTTTACTCATATGTGGAACTTAAGAAAGAAAACAAATGAGCAAGGGGGGAAAAAAAAGAAAGAGAAAAGCCAAGAAAGAGACTCTTAACTACAGACAACAAACTGATGATTATCAGAAGACAGATGGATGGGAGAATGGGGAAAGTAGGTGATAGGGATTAAGGAGTACACTTGTCGTGATGAGCATTGGGTCACTTAGGGAATTATTGAATCATTATATTGTACACATGAAACTAATATTATACTATATATTAACTACACTAGAATTAAAATAAATTTTTTAAAAAAGAAAAAAAAGCAAGCAATAATTATGACCAAAAAATCAGCGAAAAAAAATTAAGAAAAGAAAGATCAGTGGACAATGGTTCAGGCCTAGATGGCACAGAGAAATAAGAGCCATATGTTATTCAGAATTATTGTATATAATCCTTTAACTCCAGTATGGACTCTATAAGGTAGGTGGTTAGGATTCCCAACTTGTGGGTAGGGAAACTGTGTTGGAAATTCTTCATTTGCACTTCTGGATCCTTTCTCCACCCTTCTGCACCTGACCCTTACTCTAAGAGGCTGGCATTTATTGACTACATCAATGAACTCCTTGCCTTCCGGCTTCCAGTTAGGTTTGTCAATGGAAGCCATCAGCAGGAAGATTGGAAGATAGCAGAATGACATCTGGCTCTTTATTTCTCCAACTCCTTTCCTGCTGGAACTCAGATTAGCAGCAATCTTCCATTGGAAGTTATAGCTCTCTCCAGGCAGTTCTTTCCTGCAGCTATAACTACTTGCCAGACTCTGGTAAATGCTTCCTCTCCTTCTCCTCAATCCCAGGCTCAGAGTATAAGTGCCTGTCCACTGTCACCAGCTCTGAGATGCTTCACCATCCCTTGTGAGTGTCCCTTAGTTCTGTCTGCGTCTCTGTAAACAGTCTTGTCTTTGAACTATTTCAATTGTGGCTTTTAAGTGTGCATGCTGATTACTTTGGGAAGAATGCTGACTGATATGGAATCCAACACAGAAGAGTTAAGTAGCTGTCACAAAGTCACACAAATGGGGTATCAGTTAAAGAAATGTCTCAAATCTCAGTAACTTCAATCAAGATACATAAATTTTTCACTCCCCCAGTCCAGTATAGGGATTCCTGAGTAGCAGGTGGCTCTCCTCCAAATGGTGATTCAGGAACTTGGCTCTTTCTACCCCCTGGCTCCACTATATTCAACAAGTGATTTCTAAGATCCCTCCTGATCACCAGCATCAGAATGAAAGAAGGAAAGAGTATGGGGATTCGAACACAGAAGGTTGTATGTCAGGCCTGGAAGTGCCAAGCATCTCTACCACTCATTTTCCATTGGCCCAAACTCAGTACATGGTTGTCCAATTGTGAGAGGCCCAGAGAGAATGTGTATAGAAGGAAAAAGAAAAGGGTTGGGGAAAGAACTGGTCAATGGCTACCTTAAGGAATGGGTATGAAAGCACAGGCTCAAATTCACAGCTGTCTCATTCAGTACCCAAGACCTCTAATTCATGGTCTACACAGTATATTTAATGCGTGCATCAAATAACAAGATTCAACTATGTTAAATCAGGGGCAAAAGAGAGAGAGTGAGAACAGTTTGAGTAATGTGGCAGATTCAGCCCATGATCTCACCAATAGTGTATCTGCTCTGGAAAAGAATGTAAGATGGGAAATATGAGCTGCTGTTGACTCAGTTTATCTTAAGGAGTACTTGCCCCTAATATAAGCATTTCATTACACATAATTCTATGATTCTAGCACTTAAGGAAACACATTTTCTAGCCCTTAGCCCTTATTTATTACACCCATGCACACACCTATATGTACATTTCATCATAAATATTACTATAACAGGATTATTTAAACAAAAATATGCATTCTATGACTTACAGTCCCTTTCAGAAAGCTCAAGGGTAATTTTGATTATATACCCTGCTTGCCTTATCCACTGAATTGAGAACCTGTCCCCATGTATCCTGAATCTCCACTCTACCCAAACTCTAGCTCTCTCTCTCCCCACTCACACCTCTGTGAATTTCTCTCTGCTGCATGTGAGTTTTATAGTGTTAGTACACACCTTCTGGGAATAGAGTGAAACTTTTCACATCACTATGTAAATCTGCAACTCAGTAAGTATTGACCTGTTGACTTCACCTTTTTTCCACCTTGTAGGCATTTCCAGTGATCCAGAAATTTGGAGAAAGAAGATGTCTAATGAAGGCAACCTTACCTTAAATGAATAATTTGGGGGACTCATTTAAAAATGCACTGACGAATGTTAGTTTGAGATTTAAAAATAATGGATTTGAGTCCTGCCTTTGCAAGTAAAAAAGTCATGAACTCTCAGCTTGCTGCTCATCTCCATGGCACTTCTCTCATTCTATATTATCCAGATGAAAGAAGTATATGATGGGAAGCAGAACTTCAAGCACTATTAGATTATCATAGTTATAAGTCTATTGGTCTCATCATTCATGAAATGTGATCCACTGTGCCAGAGCACTGAAGAAGTCCCTTTTCCTGCCCTCTACATACCCAGGGTAGAACGACAATGCACACATTATCAAATGGAAACAAGATAATTACTGATGGCAGTTACTGGTGAAAAGGCAATCAAATCCCGGTGGTATGTTGGCAAGTGTCCTGAGATGGGAGAGGGGAGTGCTGCTTTATTTTTCTTTATTTAAATTCAATTAGCCAACATATAGTATATATTAGTTTCAGATGTAGAGTTCAGTAATTAATCAATTATAAATAACCACATCGCATCAAGTACCCTCCTTAATGCCCATCACCCAGTTACCCCATCCCACCCCATGTTCCTTCCAGTACCCTCATTTTTTTCCTAGTATTAAGAGTCTCTCATAGTTTTACTCCCTCTCTGGTGACTTCCCAGTTCATTTTCTCTTCCTTCCCATACGATCCTTTCTGCTGCTTTTTATATTCCACATATGAGCGAAACAGTACAATAATTATCCTTCTCTGATTCACTTATTTTTCTTAGCATAATACCCTCCAGTTCCACCCACAATGATGTAAATGATAATTATTCATCCATTCTGATGGCTGGGTAATATTCCATTGTATATTTATACCACATCTCTTTTTCCATTAATCTGTCAATAGATATCTTTGCTCTTTCCACAGTTTGGCTATTATGGACATTGCTACTATGAACATTGGGGTGCAGGCACCCCTCCAGATCATTACATTCATATCTTTGGTGTAAATCCCTAGTAGCACAATTGCTGGGTCATAGGGTAGCTGTGTTTTTAAGTTCTTGAGGAACGTAGATATGTGGTCAGAGAAGGCCCAGATGATAAGAAGGGTTGCCAGGTGAGCAATCTACTGTGGAAGAACAGTATTCCAGGCATGAAGATCAACCATGGTAATGGTCTTGAAATAAGGATGGTTTGGGGAAACTGGGAGAAGAGCATGAGCCCGCAGGGCTGCAGTGAAGAGATGTGGGACATGAGGTAGGAAGGTGTCTTTGTCATTCATTGTTTCTTCCAATCATTTTGTCCTTGACTTTGATTTCTTTATTTTCCCCTATTGCATGTCTGTCACCTCCTGACCTGGAAGATGTGACATTTTATCCTTTATTGAATTCCTGTCCTGTCCCAGACAAGACCTAGCATGGAGTAAGAAATCCATTCCCTGATATATCACCTGGCTAGGATTTCAGCAAGGTATTCATCAATGCCTTCCAAATCTCAGGAATAAATTTAAAAAAAAAATTTACCACAAACCCATCCCACTTCTGCACCCCTGTGGCCCTTTACTATCTCATTCAAGAACATCTTCATTTACTGTTGGACACATATTTGTATATTTCCACCTGAGCCTTTACTCAGAGATCCCTCCCAAAGGAAGTCTATGAGCCCCATGAAATTACATACAAATAGTGCATATGTATATGTTCTTCTGGGGAGATAGTCCACACCTTCCCTCAATGATCATACACCTCCAAAGTATTCTTAAACAAAATATTCTCTTCCAAGTCCCACCAACTGAGTTTAGCTCTTCTCCCATGAATATTTTGTGCCTAACACAAGGCATTCCCAAACTGACCCCCAGTGCCCTATGCCTTCTGTACCATATATTTGGGTAATTCTACTGTGCCTATATTGTCATAAAAACTAAAACTTAGCAAAAAATTGGTAACAAGCTTGTTTTCATTGTTAGTACTTTAAAAGAGCTAGGACTCTTTTTTTTTTTTTTTTTTTTTTTGCTGCTTATATGAGGTTTAAGTAGTCCACCCAACGTAACTACCAGGCACATATATGCACACCCAGCACACACATATTATACACACACACCACATATGCACACAAG
This sequence comes from Spilogale gracilis, assembly GCA_004023965.1. Lineage (NCBI taxonomy): Eukaryota > Metazoa > Chordata > Mammalia > Carnivora > Mephitidae > Spilogale > Spilogale gracilis. Next base: position 25,412 of record PITA01020191.1, read on the forward strand.
CACACACATGACTTTGGCCAAAACAAATAGTAGAAGAGGTTTCCAGCAATTTTTGAACCAAAAAAAATAGGAATAAGCCAGGCCATGCTGTTTTAATTGCAGCAAAGTGTGTGGGCACCAGAGTCAAATTGCCTGCAGTTGAATCTTGGCACTTCTACTTGCTAGTTGTATGACCCTGGGCAAGTTAATTCATTATGCCTCAATTTCCTCATTTACCAAATTTGTCATTAGTCTCACTCTTCCCTGTAAGTCTCTTGAACAAGAGTCATACTCTCAACAAGATTCACCATACTCTCAGTTCTTCATTTTATACCTTATAATGTATTGGCTCATCTTTTGCTGAATTTTATGTTTAATTGCCTATTGTGCATGGTTTAGAGGATAAAGTATGGTGACTTGTGTAAAGTAGATGGCCATCTGCCTCTAAAGCGGAAGCTCTGAATCCCACCTCCATTCCCCATTAGACATGGAATTACAGGATGAGCTGACCCAAAACTCTCCTTTTACCCTGAAGCTAAATAAAGCCCAGAAGAGTCAAGAGTCTTGCCGAAGATCATATAGTGGGTTCGTGATAAAGTTAAGACTAGAACTCAAAACTTCCAGTACCCAGCCCAGTGTCTCTTAGCAAGTAGGTACTGAGCATGTAATAATGCTTGGGGGCCTGTGGTTTCACAGATGATTGAAGCACAGTCCCTGCCCACAAATATTTCACAGTCCAGCAGACTTTAATAAACCCAGCAGGTGGCCATATTGCAATGTTCCCTAACCTTTTTGAGCTTGAGTCTGAGAGGGACGGGAAATGCATGGTGCCTTCCTATCTTGGGCTTTTGGGGAGTTGATTCCCAGCCACTCAGCATGCACAATCTGGAGAGCTTCTAAGCCTTAACCTGTGCCAGTTCCCAGCAGAAACATACATGTTCAAAGCAGCTCTGTGTAAGCCTCACATGGAAAATGAGGACGCTTCTGAGGAGGAAAATTCTCACAGTAAGATAAATCAGACCAATGATTTAAGCCTAAAGGAAAGAGATTATGTATTTAGCAAGTGTTTGGGAGCTGGGGGGCTCCAGGGCTGGCTTGAGAAGTTTGTGACTTTAGGCCATTCAACAGATGTCTCCAACTTTCTCCCCATTTTCCTTTCATGGTCTCAAAGCGGTTACCCTGTCCTTAGGTGTCACAGTCTCTCAGAACCACATTTGAAGGCAAGAAGCAGGAGACAGCCAAGGCATGGGAGATGAGAGGGACCAAGAGAGAGCCTCTGTGCATCTTTCCTTTTATAAAGGAGGAGAAATATGTCCTGGCTATTCAAAACACTTGCCCTTAACATCTCATTGCACAGAACTGGAGCACATCGCTGCCTAGCTGCAAATAGGCCGAGAAAGCATGAATATGATGCTGGCTCTTTCAGCCCATATAGCTAGCGGCGGGTATGGGGAAACCAACCTTGGGGTGGGTATTGGTAGCTAGTCAAAAAATACCTGCCATGCCCCAAGTGTTTAGGTTTGTTCAAGGGACAACGTATCCTCCCTGGGAATGCTAACCAGTTCTACTTGCAGAGTCAACATCTGGGAGTTTGCAAATCTCTGCTCCTGTGGCAGAAGAACACTTTCCAAAACCAAGTTAAAAGGGGGAAGCAAGAGCTGGTTGGATTTCAGGGACACCCGCAGTTCTACCAAACATCATCCTCCGTCAGACCTGCACCTCCACACCTGGGTCCTCAGTGGGCGATAATAATGGAACTCTGTGATTCACTAAGCCATGGAATTCTGCCAGTTAAGAGAGCTCAGAAGTCTACCACTCACTGATACTGAAATTCTACTTCAAGCAGATCTCTGATTCGGCCAACATCCAGGCCCTCAGAATCTTGGCATCCCCAGAACTGCAGTCCACACCATTTTATTTCTGAGAACTAAGAGGAGGAAGAGCATTTCAAACCCCAAATTAAAAATGGCCAACTTGACACATCAATCTAGTGAATTCCGAGTAAATTGTCAGTTGCCAAACAGCCTCTCGGGATGGCTGTAATTAAAAAACTAAATTATCAAAGCCAATACTGGGCCCACCCATCAGTGACTGTGTCCCCTCCTCCCTTGGGGAATATTCTAAGAGTCTGTGCTGTGCTGGGCAGCTTCTCTTCCCCCTATGAGTAATAACTCCTGCTAAGGGGCGCGTCAGAGATGTCCTGACAGGAGAGCCTGGCTTCCTGCCAGAGGAACCTCTCACTGTTTTCCTCTTGCTCTCCCCTTTCTTCCCTTTTCCTCTTAAAGGGAAATCTGATGGTAGTTGTTCAGTTTAGTCACCCAGGGTGAGCCGCTTTGACTTGTTGGCAGTAAATACTGCTCTCTCACGGCACGACTGACCTACAAGCGTGTTGTTTCAACATTCCCCTCTGAAGCTTCCCTCCTGAAACCTCAAGGCAGCAGAGCATGTTTTCAGTTTTCCTATCAGCAGAGACAGAACATTTTGGGGCAGTGAACGTTGGTGGCTCTGCAGTCATTCAAATCAAGTTAGACCTTCTACTTTCTAGCTCCAGTGTTGGCCAAGCTCTTCAAGGAGCTCTCCATTCTCTGTGAAATGGGCATTAACAATGCTTCCTTTACTGACTCTTCCAGAGGATAAGTAAATAAAGGGATGACACCCCTAATGATCCCCGGGACACAGTAAGGCATTTTCAAAGACCACTCATGTAGAAATATGTGTGGGGCATATGTGTGTGCATGTCTGTGCACACACATGCATGTTCACTCATTTATTTATACGTCCATCCATCGAGTACCTCCTGCCTTCTAAATGCCTGGACTTTGTGTAGGTGCCAGATATATAAACACTGAACAAAATCGATCAAGTTCTATCTCCTATGTTGTAGAGTAGGGATAGATGATGAACAAATAAACATATATGATGACCGGTGTCCATATGAGCTGTGAAGGAAAATGGGTGTAGTAAGGGATGGGCATGTTGGAGGGCCACAGTGCTGATTTAGAGAGAGTAATCACAGTAAGTCTTTCTAAGAAGGGGGCATTTGAATGATCCTCAAGGAAAGGAGGGAGGGAGTCGCCCAGATCTATGGGGCAGAGCCTTCTAGACAGAGGGGGTACCTGATAGCTTGTGCTGAGGGGAGGGAGATACCTGGCCTCCTTCCTGTCCTCAGGAAGGAGAGGAAGGACACTGATAGATGCTTAGAGAGCTCTCTGGGAGCTTTCATGCAGGACTTTGCAGACCAGTTTAAAGGATTTGAGTTTTCTTCTTAGGAAGATGGGAAGCCACTGGCAATGTGTGGACAGAACCTTATCATGTTCTGAATTATGTTTTTGAGGAAGAGACTGGGAAACCAAAGGCAGAAGCCAAGGAGCAAGATAGACAACAGTGCTTGCTCACACTAAAGCAGCAGCAAAAAAAAGTCTTGAGAGGGAGGCATCGATTAATGATAACTGCTGAACTCAGAGCTGACAGACGTGCAGTTGGCACTGGTGTGACTGTGCAAGAGAGAAGCCAAGGATGACTCCTACGATAAAGTTCTCCTTCCCTGATATTAGAAAGATGAGAGGAGAAGGAGTCTGGGGACAAATCAAGAGTTCTTTCAGTCAGTCTGTCTGTAACGGAAACTCTCTCTGTGCTAGGCAACATGCAAAGCCTGGAATGCTGGGATATGGGACCAAACAGGCTTTGCACTCCTGAAACTCAGGTTGCAAAAACAGATGTTTACTGAGTCCTCACCAGGAGTCAGTTATCATGCTAAGTATTCTACATTTAATGAGCCTTACTGTCTGGTGGGGGAGATGGCCATTAAACAAATAATTACTGCACTATTTATTTAATTATGAGTGGAAAATTATGGTGCATCTCCATGGATATAATCTGGGAAAACTGCTCTCCAGGCTTCTTAGGAAAGGTTATAATGGAGAGAGGTAAAGGAGAGAGATTTTCAAGGGTCTGTCCATCATGGAAAGACTTCCGGTCACACTTAGATTTGAGACCACCCATTACTGCACAGGCACATTAACTACCTACTCCCCTGAGAGAGGAGAGGACCTACCCTCCCTGAGCCCAGGCATTACCTGCTCAAACCCACTCTCATATACCTGTTCAGGCCATTTCCCTAGAAGATAGACCATCCTTTCTCCTCTTTGCTTCCCTGTCCCAATGGAGTCAATCCAATAGGAAACACCTTGACTCCAGACAGTAATAAACTCTCCCTCTGCCCACCTCACTCTGTAAGAACCCTATTCTCAGTCTCCAGTTTACCTCTCCAACCGCATTAGATTGTATTCTGCTCAGCATCCAATCATGTTGTATAATTCTGAAATGTATATTATTAGTGCTTATTTGCCAAGTTAATGCTTATTAGCACAGATTTTCCAGCAAGACCACAAACTCCTTGAAGAGAAGGACAGTGCCTTGTTCTGCTTTCATGGCCCCCAACAAGACACATCATAATGCAAGCTGCTCAGAGTTTAGGTCATTCGAGAGTGAACTGAACACCTTGACACTGAAAGGAGGATGTTTGGAAAGAAAGTCATCTTGTAAGTACTCAGAGTTCAGCCTGATTCAGGCTAAGCAATGTGTCCATGAGATCTAGAAGCATACCAGAAAGTCAGGTTATTAATATCCAAAGGGAAAGAGAAATAGACCAAAATGTTCAGGTTGGCCTTGTCTGAGTTGGTATGATTCCTTCCCTGAAGCCAAGTCACAGGGGAGCTAAGTCATGATTGGAAACCATTTTTATTTCATTTTATTTTATTTTATTTTATTTTATTTTATTTTATTTTATTTTATTATTTTATTTTATTTTACTTATTTTATTTATTTTATTTTATTTTTTAATTTAATTTTATTTTATTTTATTTTATTTTATTTTATTTTATTGCTATGAGAAGTCATTTCTAAAGCAACCAGAAAATAACTGAGCTCCTTACAACATAGTGTAGTTTCTGTAAGAGGAATTATGGCAGCATAAATTGTCATTTATAACTAATGGAGTTATTTCTCCAACCTGGGTAACCCTTTGACATTTCCTATGTATTTAATGGATCCCAGATCTCTGCCTAACTAGAATTGTTATGCCATCCACTAGATATTATCAGATTAGCCTCTTTATACTGAAAGAGATGCTCAGTAAGTGATGCCGAACAGACAGTGGGGCTCCCCTTGCACTGGGCATAGCCTAATGGGGCTAATTTACGTTTCTCTTTTCTTTTAGTTATATTTTAGGAGAAAATCTACCACTGTGTTGATTTCTGACTCAAAAAGGAAAAATTGAGGACCTGAGGGTTCTAGAAACCATCTTTGTCTAGAGATAACTATGTTTCAGACAGTTTCAAAACTAGTGGAAATGCCTTATTATCAGCATCATCAAGAACCATTAGAAGCATTCAGAAACCATGATGACTTCAGAAATGGCCACAAGAAAGCAAATATTCAACTTGAAAAGTATGTATTGAGCATCTAGGCTATTCAGAGTTGATCACTTTTGATTTGGTTCATGTGTTTAATGTATTAACACCTGTGCTCCTTGCCATGACACCATGCACTATGGGCTTCATGTGACGGATGAAGAAAACAATGCTCAGTGAGCTTGGGTGAGTTGCTTATTTTCAGCAAGATCTAAAGGAAAGAGTCATCAAAGTTAGAGCCTCTATGACCCCCTCAGCTCCATTCAGCATCATCACTTGGTAAAGAATGCCACTTGGAGATCTGGGGCTAGCTATGCTAGTGTGGTTTCCAAACTGGCTGCTATCAAAATCACCTGAAAAACTCATCAGACACAGATTTCTCAGCCTCACCTCAGAGGCTCCGACTGCATGGGTGTGGTATGGCCCCAGAGGTATGTATTTTGCATCTAGCTTAGACCAGTCCCAGAGCATGTCAGATTGCTATGGATATTCCAGGCGTCTGCATTCATATAAAGCACTATGAGGTAACAGGTATGAAGTACTCTCCTTCTTGGTACTATTCATGGCATATTTGGTCCAATTCAAGACAGTAGCACTTCAGGTGTTTACCATAACCCATTTGATAAGTAATTCATGAAGTTGGCAGCAAGGGAGAGCCATGGAAAGCTCACTGATTTTGCATGCACTGGGAGATGGACCTAGGTGCCTCACCTCTCTGAGATTCATTGTCTGCATCAGCTAAAGGAGGACTTAGAGTAATCACCCTCCAGGGGTATGATGAGATTCAAATAAAATAATATATGTATTAATGTATTATTACAGACAGAGGGAGTAGCTATTATGTATTAATTTCTTATGTGTGTATTAATGTAATATGTAATATGTATTAATGTCTGTATTAATGCCAACATTTTTCAGGGCTGGAAGTTTAGGGCACAGGTTCTGTAGCCAAACACCCCAGATTCACCCCAAAACATCCTCTCAGTAGCTGTCAACTAAGGGGCTTTACTTACATCTCTGTGCCTTACTGTCATTATCTGCAAAATGGGGATTAATAATACTAGTACCAACTCAGAGACTGTTGGAAGAACCAAATGAATTAATCTATGAAACATTTAATTCAGACCCTAGTTTAATATCAATAAAGACTTAATAAATGTTAACTAGTCGGTATGCAAAGCATATATATTCTAATTTAATATTTGCCAACACTTTTGAGATAGTTACTATTAGTTTCCCATTTTACAGATGACAAAACTGAATCCTAGTACCTCAATCCAGACCTTGGAAAGGCTGTGCAATCTTGCCTACCAAGATAGCCCAACTCTTCTTGTGATAGTGACTCTTAATGCACGCATAGTCCTACCTCTCCTCCTGGCTGTAGGCTTCTGAAAGAGTGGAAAGAAGACACAGTGTACCCCCTGCCATTTGGGCAGAATCCTGAAAAAGCTAGAAAGATACAAAGGAGGGATAGCTTCTGCATTTGGGCAGACATTTTTGAATTTTTGGAAACCCAGAGCAGCACTTGACCAGTCCTGGGGTTGCCTGTGCATATCCTTGTCTACACTTTTCCTCTATATTCGGAGCTTAACTATGTTTCCACAGAGCTCTGCTAAGCAGTACTTTGCTGTGGTTTACACTCTGCTGCTAAAGCCTAGTAATAGACGCTACTGTCTCTGACAGCAAGATCTAAATCCACACGAGCAGGTCTCCAGTGTAGGAATGGTGACAATTTGGTACATCTGTGAGGGTTTTCATAGGCACAGAACATGTTCTGTGCAGCAGGGAACTTTCAGCTCTTTTATGGAATCCAACCTACGGCCGGAAAAGCAGAGCTCAGGGAGATCCTATGATGGTCCCCCAATGAGCCAAACACTTGTACTTGCCTCTGGGTTGCATTCTCAGGCTGCAGAATCACAGGAAGGGTTGTTTCTCATGTCGCTTTTTCAAACCATAGCACCTTTGTTGGCTCCATCTAAAGCTGGCCCTCCCATAGTCTACTTTTTAGATTCTGACGTCCCCAATTCAGAGAGATTTCCTGGAAACAGAGCCAGCCCTTCCAGTAAGTGCATATAACAGAGCAGTGATTGCAGAGAGTGGGGTCTGGTGGAAACAAAACCCAGACATGTAAAATTTGACACCTGAACCGACATGAGTGCCCATGCTCCCTCCCAATTCCCACTCTCCGCTTCACTACCAACTTCAGTGTAGCCACAATTTTATTTGGGGGAAAACCGCAACCAGCACTTAACACCAGGAGCCACATTCCCTGGCAACAGCCATGCTTTTAAAAGGGAGAGATGAAAAAATCGTCAAGACCTATGGGGATTTCTAACACATTAGGAGGGCCCCCCCCAAAGACTGTGTTACACCAAGCATAATATTTTATTTTTCTTTAAGAGCTTTCATAATTGGTTCCATGCAAAAGGCTTGCAGGTAATGAGTTTTAAATAAATAATAATTATGTTTCACCATCCTGTCTGGCCAAAAAAAGTAAATGTCTTTTGCACTGAGTTAGGTAAGTGTGGGGATAGGAAAGAGGTCTGTGTGACAAATGTGGACCTCACTGCAAAAGGCAGCACCTTGATTTTGGGGCCCAGACATAATCAACTCTGATTTACACAGTTGTTTTTCAACGATTTTGTGCCAAACATAATGCTAGCTCTTGGTGAGATGAAGACAATGGCCTACATATCCAGATGCTGAGAATCATTAAAATGTAAAGTTTATGTGGGCTTCAACCCATCGGAGACAATGTAGTCGACTCCAAGGGAAAAGTGTTCCAGGCTCTCAACTTTTCCACACTCATATCTCTGGTCTGAAATGCCCTCCCTCTCTTCCTACCCTGGGGATGATTATGAGGGCTCTTACCAGGTTTTGGATTCTTTTCCTTGTAGGCATATGGTAACATTGCACCTCCTCATGCCTTAGACCACAGAGTTGCAAGCATGGAACTTGATTTGGTCAATGAAATATAAGTGAACACAATGCTTGTCCCTTCACACGGAAGCTGTGAGAAGCAGTGCTTACTCCTGTCTCACTCTTTCTCTTCCTCTTGCCACTTTGCAGGTGGTTTCGGCTCCATCACTCTGGGTTCTGGAGTACAGAGACATGAAGTGAAGCCTCAACTGACCAAGCACAGACGTAGCATGAGAAAGAAATAATCCTTAATCTATAGTTAATATGCCTTAAATCTTCCAAGATCTAGAACCTATTTGTTACATAGCATAGCCTAGGCTAAGCTGACTAACGGATGCTCCCTCTGCCATTCCCATGTACCTGGCTAACTCCAGTCATCCTTTAGATCTTCACTTTATGGTTACTCCACAAGAGAAGACTTGACTGATCACCTCCTGCCCCAGTTTTATCTAGTACTAATAAACTAGTCCCCATAGTTTCCAAAGCACCCCAGCGTAAGAGTTAGCACATTATCACTTTAACAAGATTGTTAGTTCATTTATACACAGGCCCTGGAAGGCTATGAGCTCCTACAGAAAAGGCTATGCCTCATATACCATCTGATCTCCAGGATCTAGTACTGATATGAGGTACCTATATCTACATGTCCATATATAACTATGTCCATACTACTTGTTGAATTCATTCTCTAACTACTTCTGTCAAGTCACTATGCTAATACTTCTTAATTAATTCTTATCAGAAGCTCTAAACACACACATTCATGTGTATATAAAATATATGCAATAGTAATGGGCTTGCTAAGAATGGTGGCTGACCTTAAGAAAAGCATTCCCTACTCCTGGACTTAATTTTATTTATAAATTTCACTGCTGGAAAAGAAGACTATGGGCTTTGGAGTCAAACAAGCCTGTGTTCAAATCCCTGCTCTGCCACTTCTCAGGTGTGCAAGCTTGATCACTTCAGGCTTTTGTTTTATCTACAAAAGAGGAAACTATACCTACATCTTATAGCTATTCATATAAGTCAAACAAGATAATGTGTATGATGTGTGATGTGCATATCATCTGAAACATGGGAGACAATCAAGGAAAGATAGGGATTAATAACATTGTTAATATGATGATAATTATCTGTTTATAGATTTTACTCTCTTGCTGCTAGATGAGAGGTGCCTGACGGCATAGACCTGGTCTTATTTATCTCTGTGTTCTCAGTTTCTAGGCAGTCATGTTAAATGAATAGATAAATAAATGAGATGAGACTTTGAGGAAAAATAAATGTATTTGTCCTAGATACCCTTGATTTTTCCAAGACTACAACAGAATGGAGAAATAAGATTTATATTCTTCAGGCATGACTCATGAGGTATTTAATCCCTACTATAGTCATTTACCTATTTATAAAAGGGTTCAATGTGCAATGCCTAATAACTAAAGCTGTGATTATGACTGGTGAAATTAGAAATACAAATGAAGAGATGTCACAACTAGCATATTATCCTACATGCAGTGAGTACTCTGTAAGCATAAGTCAAATTAAACTAGATTATATATATATAGTTTATCTGCATAAAGATAATTAGGATTGAATTAAATTGAGTTCAATTGAATTATAATAATTTCATAAATCTGATAGAATATGAGGGTTTTTTTTAAAGGAGAGGCTTTCTCTGTTTTGTTTTCTTTTTTTTTCTTTTTAAATTTATTTATTTATTTTTTTATTGTTACTAAATTCTTTTTTCCAGTGTTTCAAGATTCATTCCCCATTCCCCACACCCAGTGCTCCCCGCTTTAGGTGTCCCCAGTACCCACCACCAGGCTCTCCCATCCCTCCACCCCCCTCCCTCCAAGTCCCTCAGTTTGTTTCTGTGTTCAAAATCTCTGTTGTTTCGTTTCCCTCCCTAGATTACCCTAGTTCCCATTTGCTTTCCT
>PITA01020192.1:0-35557 GCA_004023965.1 Spilogale gracilis
TTTCACTCAGCATAATCTCTTCCAGTCCAGTCCATGTTGCTACAAAAGTTGGATATTCATACTTTCTGATGGAGGCATAGTATTCCATTGTATATATGTACCACATCTTCTTTATCCATTCATCTGTTGATGGGCACCTTGGCTCTTTCCACAGTTTGGCGATTGTGGCCATTGCTGCGATGAACATTGGGGTACATATAGGCCTCCTTTTCTTAAAGCCTGGATGTTTACTTTTCTATTTTTCTTTGCATAATCAGATAATTATCTTAGATTCTACTCTAAATCTTCCCTGAAACAAGATGGAGTATAAATAAATAATAACTTTATTTTTGTATCTCATTTTCCCCCATAGTCACAGCATTAATGTAAAAACTAACTACCCAGTGAAATATTTCAACAGAATGTGGATATCCTGTTTTAACAGAGGGATTTTTTTTTAAGCCAAAACACCTTATGACCTTTTGTTATTGATTCATAGATAATATGAAATGTTATAAACAGAGAATTTCAATCTGTGGATAACTGATGCCTAAAGTATTCGACTCAGGCTCAGTCTCACCTGCCCAGGAGTAAGTTTGAGAGAGTCTGTCTTCTGTGCAAATGCTATTTTTCCCAATGCCCAATTCCCATTTTTTTCTTCTGCTTCACATTTCAACACCTCCATATAACTGGCTAATCTGATAAATCCGCACCTATTTATGTGTTAATGGAAAAAGTAGAAAAGCCTATTTCTGGGCCCTCACTGTCTTTCTAGGTCCTAGGTGTGTGTGTATGTGTTTTCTTCACTAACAAGAGAAGAGATGCCAAATGAGAACTGCAGCTCAAAAAGAGAGAAAGGTTACAGTAAGATGAGTCAGGAATGGGAGCTTCTGGGAATCTTGTGTGAAGAGTGTGTGTGTGTGTGTGTGTGTGTGTGTGTGTGTGTGTGTGTGTATGCACCCGTGCATGTGGTCTTTTCAGCAAAACTCCACCTCAGTGTTAAATGCGAGTAATTTTTTTTCAAGATTTTATTTATTTATTAATTTGACAGAGAGAGACACAATGAGAGAGGAAACACAAGCAGCAGAAGCTTTCTTGGCACCGCACTTCTCTCCACAGCATCTGATTTAGCCCCCTCCTCTCACATCGTTGAGTTACAATGTTCATGGAACCATAAACTCTAAAGGCAACTGTATCATATTGATTCTATATCATACTCATTCTCTGTTCTAGGTGAAGTACAGAACGACATCTACCTTTGGGGAATCCTGGCCACACTTCCATTACAGAGAAAGAGGGGGAAGATGGAGGGAAGGAAGAGGATAGCTGTGGTGGGAAGAGAGCCAATGTGGAATTCCAGTAGAATCAAAAATGAGAACATACTCAGCTGTGATGGGAAGCAACCAGTCTACTGGGACTTAGGAATTAAGGAACTGTTCCTATTAAAGAGAACTTTGAAGGTAATTTGGCAATTTGTGAATGGGAAACAGCTTCTATTTCCTACTGTAAGAAGGCACCAAATGATTTGCCATAGGCTTGAACTCACTAAACTTGTTCATTCAGATCACTTCTGACTCAATAAAAATTGTAATTCAAATCTACAAAGTGTCAGCTATTCAGCCCACTTTGCTGCCACTATAGAATCCTTTCCCTCAGGCCTGGGAAGGACTAGTAAATCTCTACTATGATAGCTATCCACCTGGCAGGAGTAAGCTTTCCTAAATTATAAAGCCCTCCCCTTTGGCAACATTGCTCTTTGGGAAGAATATCACAACTTTGATCACAGAGGGAGAGAGTGGGAAAAACAGGGGGATGACATAATTTGAAAGGCTTCTGAATAATTAGTACACAAACACTCTGAGGCCACTCCCACTATGGCCTCTATACTGGCTGAAAACACTGAGATCATCATCCTCTGTAGTGGGCAGAAGTCTATCTCTAGAACCGCAACGCCTAAGTTCAAACCCACTTAACAAGTAATGAAACTTCTGAGTGTCTCCACTTCCTCTTTTTTAGAATATGTATAATACAATATATCATAAGACAATTAAGAGGTTAAGTAATTAACATGAATAAAGTACTTGGAATAGTGCCTAACACAAACAAGTCATTATCAAGGATCATTACGACTTACACTGGAAAAACGAGACTATATAGACCAAATGGCTTACTTTTCTTAACTATGAGTCCTGAATAGAATGCACATGGTCGTACTTGAAATTTAGTATTACCTTCATGACAACAGTTGCCCCCAAACCTGAAGTTAGTCAGTATTGTTTATTTTCTTAGTCTGCTTCTTATTCAATCTTATGCACTTAACAGAATCTAAACCAACATTGCTGGGAGGCAGATTACTAAACTAATTTAAGAGTTTTAAACAAACACACTTTCTATTTCATAATATTTTAGGATTTTTTTAATCCAGCAGCACGATCAAGAACATCAAATGAAAGAGAGACCTGTGACTCTCAGGAGGTACTATCATCTGGGACAGGAATCCATACTTTCTGCCTTTCAACCCACCTGCTTCTTCAAGCTATAAGAACTACAAATGGGGGAGCCAGTCCCCTGAACTCGTATAAGCAATCATTCATATATCCACAAACAATAGAATATGGCATGGGGAATTGGGGAGGAGTGAAATGAGGGTTGTCAGACTAACAGTGACAAATGGGACGCAATTGTTCTCCACCAGGTTGGAGCCAAGGGGTCTCCCTTTTCCCCTCCCCTTAATCCCCACTGTTCCCACTCAGCCTGTGCACAGAGAACGTGGTTAGCAGAGGAAAGCCCTGTGAATAAGCCATGACAGCCGTACATTCAGAAACTGATGTCATTTCCCTAAATACTGTTTGTAAAATGGTAATTATCTGCCAAGCAATGACAGCTGGCACTTAGCATAGACACACAGAGACAGAAAGAGAGAGAATGAGAATAAAGGGTCCCTGCGTAATTTACCAAAGGGCTGAAAGAGAGAAGGAAATATAATCAGAAAAATAAAATGATTACCAGTGTGTGATGGGGTGAAAATTGCTTTGGGCATTTTTTCTTCAGAGAACATAAGATTGAAATGGAAGGAAAAAGCTAGAGCTCCATGATATACACTGGAAGGGAGGAGGTTGTTGCAACACTGTGTCAGGAAAGAAAAATACACCAAGTGTCCTGGACTGTGACAAAAGAGCATACAAACCTTGTGTACACCCCTCTTCCCAAACAAGGACTAGTCAGTCCACCATTATTGGATACCAAGTCCAAGATTATTGCCCACAGTTCATTTGGGTCTGAGGAATAATCTAGTTGCCTCTTGCCTCTCTTCCTGTTATACACTGTGATGGACATGTGTCAACTCGGCTTTGCTGTCATACTCAATTATTTAATCAAACAGTACTCCAGGCGTTGGTGTGCAGGTATTTCGTGGATGTGATCAATATCTACAATCATTTGGTTGTATGCATAGGAGACTGTCTTGGATAATCGAGGTGGGCCTGACTCACTCAGTTGAAGGCCTTAAGGGCACAGTTGAGGCTTTCCTGGGGAAGAAACTCTCTAGGGATGATGTGATACCACTGGCTCATGATCTAGAGTTTCCAAACTTCCCCCCCATGATGGTCTACTCTATGGATTTCAGACTTGTAGACAGTTCTTACAACTGTATTACTAAACAATCCATCTTTCCCCTCCTTTAACACGTACACACACACACACACACACACAGGGCCTACTGGTTTTTATTCCTCTAGTGTAACCCTGACTGTTAGACTTATCAAGTACCCATGCAATGATTTGCTTAGCAAAGTGGGAATATAGCAGGTTGAATTTGGGTTGAACTATAACAATCCCCCAAATTCATATATTGACCTACTAACCCCTAGTACCTCCGAGTGTGACCTATTTGGAAATACGGTCATTAGAAATGTAATTTTTGTTAAGATGAAGCCCATTACAGTAATCCCTTATCCAATATGAATGGTGTCCTTATAAAGATGGAAAGTTTGGACACAGACATGCACACAAAGAAAATACCATGTCAAGATGAAGGCAGAAATCAGAGTGATGCTTTAACAAGCCAAGGAATGCCAAAGATTGCCACAAACCACAAGAAATTTGGCCAGAGGCATGGAACAGATTCTCTTTCATAGCTCCCAGAAGGAAGCAACCCTGCACACACCTTGATCCTATACTTCTAGCCTCCAGAACTGTGAGACAATAAAATTCCATTGTTTAAGCCACTTAGTTTGCGACACTTTCTTAGAGCAGCCCTAGAAAACTAACACAATGCATAACCAGGACAATTAAGGGATCTCAAGAGGGGAAAGTTAAGGGAAGGACAAAGTTAATTCTGAAAAGTACAGAAAGTTCCACTTCATTACTGTCTTTGAAATACAAATTATTTTTTTTATACTTAACTATTTTTACTGCCAATAGTCAATGAGGATAAGACACGAGTAAGGAAACAGACAGTCAGAGAGATGCAAAAATGTTCCAGCAATTTATACAGTCTTTCTGTTCATTCCTGCACTGTGGTCTCCATTCTGGACAGTGGATGTTATGGAACCATCCAGAGTCATTCATCCCTCTAGGTGTGACCTTGTGGAAGGTAAGCTCTGCAATCCTTCTATTTCAGGAAAAGCTACCTATCACCACTTTTGTGCCCCTTCCTCTCTTCTAGTAAGTGGAGCTAAAAGAGATCCTGTAAAAGGGAAAGTAATAATTGTTTCCAAAGGTTCCACAGATAGTTTAAAATGTGGCATAACTAGAACCCAGGTCTTTTGATGTTCCATCCTGTGATCTTTCCAAGGCATTGTTTCTATTCAGTTATTGAATTAGCACTTCAGGTAACTCTTCTCAAATTAATCATAACATATCAGATTTCAGAATAAGCATTCCTCCCCTAAATATATGTGCCTTCTCCAATGCTCAGTACATGTGTCTTCTTTAATACTCGAGAATGTGGCTTTAGATGAATCACACATCTTTTCTAGAAACAAGTTTCCTCATTTATAAAATAAAGGAAAAATTCACTGGATAATCTACTTTTGACATTCTGCAGAAATAGGATCAACATCAGTGTGGTGAAAAGACCTAGATTCAAGTAAAGCCATTGTCAGTTTCTATGTAATAGTGGTCAAGTTACTTGGCTTTAGTGGACTTTGTTTATTCATTTGCAAAATTGGAAATGGGGGTGATATCTCTTTCACTGGGCCATTGCAAGGATGAAATGAACAACACACATGGGAACATATTATAAATTCTAAAGTGTATCAAAGAAGTTAAAGGTGAAGTAGCAAGGTGACAATCTATAGTATTACAACCTCATTTCCTCTCACACATGGTAGAGGATAAATGTCCCAGAGTTTCCGATCAGGTTTCAACAGACTTGTTCAGGAAGTTATATTTTTCCTGGGTGTATCAGTTCGTTATGTTTTTACAAACTCAAAGTCTGACCTTGCATAAATATTAGTGCATCAAAAGTATTTCAGGATCTCATACTTCATGGAGAGATGTGAGTATCCTCATGACACACTGCTAAGAATTTACTTAAATGTTTTTATTGCTTATTTATTTGGTTCCTTCACTTCACAGGAAGCACTTATGACAACAAGGACTATATGTTGATCACCCCGTATTTGAGCATCTGTCTTTTGAAAGTATTAATATTTAAATAAATACTGTAGTCTTGCTCAGTTCTACCTTGGCTGTAATCATTTGTAATGAAAAGTTTAAGGCCAAAAACAACAAACCAAAACAAAACATTGACTTAAGGTATCATTTAAATATAATACAATATACATTTAAAGCAACTCCATCTCTAAAAACAGTTGACTATCCCAAGCAAAAAGACCTTTGAGTTTATTTATTATTAGCCAATTAATTTACATATTTCTCTCATGTCTACCAGAATCCATTGCTTATAAAGAAATTTACAGACATCAACTTTCTAGGCAGTAAAGGCTTTTGAAATTATAAGGAAGAGACACTTTGTGCCGAAATTGTGTGGTGTAAAGCTGTCACAGTTTGAAATACAGTTATAGATTTCAGAATGTAAATGGTTGTCATCAGAATAAGATTACAAATTTCATGAGCTCTGAGAAACTTAGCTTATTTAACACTGACTCAATGATTTCACAGCCAAAGTGAGTTAAAACACTTCATATTTGAAAGAATATCCTCGTTAAATTTATCGAGCAGGATTTCAAAATGTCCAACATGTTTGCCAAGGAGTAACATAACAGGCTATTTTGAGAACATGCAGAGTAGCCCAGTTTTTCTCAAATTTTGTCCTATTTTACACAATTCTTGCAACATTCACACACCATTGGCACTATTTAATATTTTCTTTTAAATACATACATTTTTACTTAACTATATTTATTTTATGTGGAAAATATTATTATTATGCACCGAAGATACAAATCACTTGTTATACGTAAGCAAACATGAAATACTCCAAAAACAAAATAATGGGATTATCATCAGTTTACGTTCTATTGAAAGATCTGAGCTTAAGGACTGGGCTATGCTGCATTTGTTGTTTTCCCTTTCTAAGGGGAAACCACCTAAGTGTTTACAAAGGTATTAAAGCCTTATTAGCACCAAACCAAGACTCAGCTTAGTATGATCAAATAGTTGCAGTGGCATGAAGAACTCTTTCACCATGTGGTTCAGGACTACTGTCAGCATGGTCACGTGCCACCTGGGGGAAACCTGGAGTCATTCACTGAAACACACTGAATGTTTTGGTCCCTGGGAAATCCTTATTTTGAAATCTATTCATCAATGTGATGGTATTAAGAGGTTGTATCTTTGGAAGGTGACCAGGTCTTGAAGGTGGAGACCACATTAATGAGATTAATGTCCTTATGAAAAAGACGCCGAGAGGGCTCCCTCATCTCTTCCACCACGTATGGACCCTAAAAGAAGGGGTGCCTGGGTGGCTCAGTCAGTTAAGCATCTGCCTTTGGCTCGAGTCATAATCTCAGGGTCCTGGGATTGAATCCTGCACCAGGATCCTTGCTCATCGGGAAGTCTATCCCTCCCCCCACCCCACTGTGCTCTTCTCTTGCTCTCTCATAAATAAAATTTTAAACAAACAGACAAACAAACAAACACAAGAAGGTGACAATATCTGTGTCAGGAAGCAGGCCCTCAGCAGACATTAAATCTACCACTGCTTTGATCTTGGCCTGCTCCCAGAACCATGAGAAATGTTTGTTATCTAGGCCACCCAGTTTAAGGTATTTCTGTTACAGCAGCCCAAATGCACTAATGCACACCCTAAGTATTTGAATCTTCACATGTTCAAGCATGCATGTACTTAAAACATTTACACATTATGTTGAACACCCAGGAAGTAAACTGGAGAGACAGAAAAGCAGATTATTCATACCTAAACATGAGAGTGGGAGAATGATGGTATACTAGAGGTTAGAAGAAGAGAGTCTTATCAGAGAAAAAAAAAAAAATCTTAAAGGCCATCTGTTTCAAAGATGGGCACACCGAGGCATAAAAGTATTAGGTCTGTTTGTTAGTCTTATGGGCAATCACAGAGCAAAGAAGTGACTCAGGCAGAACTGAAACCCAACTTTTCTCAATACTAGGCCTGTTCTCTTCACCCACAGGATACCCTTTTATTCACTTATGATGGAAGCAGTTACTTTCAAATGATTTTATACTTTTATTATCTACCTGAGAATAGGAAAAGTCTTAAAACAGAGGCCATATAAAAGAAAACAAAAAGTCAAACATAACTATAAAATTTTTAAACATTGTGTTGGAATAAGGGACTTAGTAATGGCTTAACAAGACAATGCTGGTTGACAACCTTAGGTAAGAGAAAGACAGAGGTCCCAAATTATTTGTTAAAGATTTTCCTGAACCTTCTAATGAATGGCTCATAATTTAAATTCAAGTAAGTGACAACCTTTTATCTGTCCCTGGAAGCAGATCTACTTTGAAATATTACATGAGACACCTGGGTGGCTCAGCTGGTTAAGCTGGGTGGCTCTGACTCTAGGTTTTGGCCTGACCCAGGTCACAGTCTCATGGGTCATGAGGTCAGAGAGGCTAGTGTGGGCTCCACGCTCAAAGGGGAGTTAGCTTGAAGATTCTCTCCCTCTTGCCCTCCCCCAACTCCTGCACAACACTCTCTCTAAAATAAATAATCGTTAAAAAAAAATACTATGTTACAAATATATTCCATTCCAAAAAATCCTATGTTACAAATATATTCCATTCCAAAAAATACTATGTTACAAATATATTCCATTCCAATCATTAAAAAAATACTATTGTACAAATATATTCCATAGGGTTTGTGTGTGTGTGAACTGTTTATTAGATTTGTTCACCAGATGTATATCTTTGATGGGATTTTGTTTTCATTTGAGTTGCTTTATTCTGCAACTGTTCTGCTTCCATTTTTCAGAAAAGTCTTATTTTTACTTTCCCAGGTCCTCCTCCTCCTCTTTTTCATCATCTTCTTCCTCAACCACTGGCCTATTGAACAGACAGCAGGAGGGATAAGCAGCACTGTGGCCTCCTGGAGTCAGGCTGCAAGTGCACACCTTCATGACCTCTTATAGCGAAAAGGAGTTGTAACTGCAAAGCATTTTGCTTCTACATGGTGCTGCAGAAATAGTAAATGGGAGGAATGCTAGTGACAGTGGTCACCGGCCAGGGTTGTTACTTTATTTCTGGTTTTATCGCACACAAATGCTAGTTGTGCTGACAACTTCCACCCTCCTTCCCCTGAATCCAATGGCTCTAAAACAGAAGAGAAAGAAAACCTATTTCTAGTAGTTCTAAACAAATAACCTTCCATGTCCAATTAGTTGGTTTATAGAGCATCATCCCTTTTTAATAAATTGGCTCCGTTTTTCTATTTTATTTTATTTTACATTTGAATAAGGTAGACTTACTATATAACTAAAAATGTGTTTGTGTTCTCTTCTGTGAGAGGACAATCTACACAATTTAATCTATTATCCTAAAAAGCACAGTCCTAGTTCAGCTGTGAACTATGATATATGAAAGAAGTATGTATCAAATATTATGCCCTGTAGTCAAGTTACCAATCCAATTTTTGTAACAGAGTCTGTATCAATGAAAACTTGCTGAATATTAGGCTGCATTGTCTTCATGCCAAAGAAAAGACCATGGTGCACAGAAAACAAAACACAACACAACTAAAACAGTCTGATTTAAGCTGCTTTACTACGTTGCTGTGTGAGTCAAGAGAATAACTCAGGATCTTCGCTCCTCTATACCTTTATCCCCCAACCTCAGAGAAGACTTAACTATCTCAAGGCACTTGAGTGTGTGTGTGTGTGTGTGTGTGTGTGTGTGTGTGTGTGTGTGTTTGCATGCAATTAATACATTAAAAATATATAGTATATACAAATACAAGTTAACATTCCTATCACTACTGTTTGGGGTGAAAATCACCACTATGCAAAGTTTTGATAAATTACATGCTGTATTTTTCATCAAAACCTTACTAAACCCCAGGGCAAAAAAAAATGCACCATTATCTACACAGACAGTAGAGTTTAGGATTCCAATAAGCACTTATCATGTTTAAACAAAAGACTGATTTAATATTCCAGGTTTTGATGTCAGAAGTGAATTACAAAATGGAATCATGGTATTCTAAAAGTAATGGAATACTTTGACCACAAAAATAATATTTGTTCTTTCATACTGAATATGGCATAGGACATTGCAGTGGATCAATAAAATAATTACTCCTCATAAGAAGATAAAAACCATAATTTAAATGGACACCCTCCTCCAGGCTAGGGGAATTTAGGCCGGATCTAAAACCATATTAAAATCTTAGCATATAAAAATTCCATTAAAATCCACAATTATATCCTACAGAGCAAATATTATTTGGAAATTTACTAAAGTACAAGTTAAATTTCTGCTACATGCATAAATTTAGAACTCATAAATCACATATGTCATTTTATTTAACAAATAGTTTCATTATCTGCATTTTAGTTCTCAGTTGCTGTATTAGAGACTAAAATTTGCCTCTATTCACTACTGCCTATACCATATAACTAACCTCTTATGCCAGGAATTATCAGAGCACATTGGTGGTCTTGTTTTTTGTTGTGGTGGTGGTTGTTGTTATTGTTTGTGCTACAGTTTTCCATTTAAAGTGATGACATAAGAAATGTTTATGTATGAACTGGGAGAATGGGGGGAGACCGTGACTTGCAAATTCTGTCTTTTAAGTTTTATAATCCTATCTAGTTAGGAAAATCCTATGGCATCAGTTCTTATCAGCATTGATATTAAACTGTTTTATATCTGCTGCTAAATTTAGGGTTTTCTAATGAGAATGTGTTCTTACTACAAAAGAAATTGCATCACTTATTCTTACTACCATTTGTGAATTATGAGCCAGTCAGAAAAAACCTGAAAAACTAATGAGGCTAGTAACGTGAGTTGTAATTTAAAAAAAAAAAAAAAAAATGTTTGGAGGAGTTGAATTATTTACTGTATCTAGGTTACATGAGTCACCTCCACTTTACAATTCTGTTGAAAGCTCTACAGTAAAGAAATAAGTCCTTAATTAGTGAAAAATGGATTTTTGAAACTAGGCAAGACATAGTTTCTTACTCTTGCTTTGGGTTAGTTCTGTTAGAAGAGCCCAGTGAAATCAAAAATGAAAAAACCCAGTGTGAGCAAAGAATAAAACAAGATTTGACAACCAATTGATAATAGTTTAGGAACACCAAATTGGCTAGAGCCAAGGTCTTAGTTAGTGAGGCTGAGTTTCAGAGATTCTTCAGTAATCAAGACATATATTCTGTAAGTCTTATTAATAACCAGACACTGTTCAAGGCTCTCCCCATAGAATGTTGCAATGGAAAGACAGAGACCTCCTCCTCATAGTTTACAGCCTAGCACACAAGGCAGATAACAAAGAGGATATCTTATCAATAAATACTGAACCTTTTCACTAAGAGGTATTAAAATGAAAGTGGACATTTTAGGGCTATGCTAATTTTTTTTTTTTAAAGGGCACATCCAAAGATAAAGGTAAAAAAGAACACTTTGAGAAATGAATCTTTAATCTGAATCTTAAATGATTAAAAAGGAGACAGCACACAAGAGCCAGAAGAAAACATTCCAGACAAAAAGTAAGAAAGCAAATGTTAAACCCTAAGATAGGAAGAGCTGTGTGTGTTTGAAAGACTTAAGGTTAGACAGTATTTGTGACCCTTTGGTACCAACTGGGGGGGTGGGGGGGTGGGGAGTGGTTTTACTTAAGTTCGGATATGTAAGAGGCAAAATGAAAATGATGAATGGATTTTATACTGTGGTCAAGAATTTGGAATCTATTTATTTATTTATCTATCTATTTATTTATTTACGGTAGCTACTGAAAGATTTTATACACAATGGACTAACTGCTCTGGGTGTTTTGCAAAGAACTGATGATAGTTGGCTAAACAGAAATAGGGCGACCAGCAAACAGTCCCGGTTACTGTAAGTAACCAAGCCAGGAAGTGGTCCATTTTCTACCTGGCTTTTAATTTTGTTTCTTCCTTTTCTTCCCCTCCTTTTCAAGAATCTCATCCTTTCTTGAAGACTGAGCCTCAGCATTCAAAGAACTTATTCAACTTGTAGAATTTCCAGGTGTTTGAATCAACCCTTTGGGGTGAGTAGAACTGACCACATACTGTTAGCAAAATGTTGAGAAGCCAAGTATGATTCTTAAGGGTCATAGTGAGAAGAGACAACTTCCTTTGTAAACAACATGGGAAACTCAGAGTAACTGAGGCAGCCACTCAACATCTGCTGGGAAATCAAATTGGAATATAAAAAAGACAAAGTCCAAACACTGACTTCAGAGATCAGAGGTATTGGTATTTAAATCTTATAAAGCCTATAATCAGAAATGTGCATTCCCACTGCTCCTGCTTGGGGTACCCAGTGAAGGAGCTTGGTGGAATAACAAAGTTAATGTCTTTAAGAGAATGTGTATAAGCATGGTGATGGAAAAAAAATAAGTAAAGACACCTCAATATGCCACACATGTCCTGTGTCAAAGCTTCCTGTGTACGATCTGTAGGCATAACTATATCTTATCCTGTTGGTCGTTCTTCAGCAACCTGCTCTCCAGACAGTTCTAGGTTTTGACTATTTCAAATATGGCCTTTACATCGACAACAACACTCCTATTCAACTAAGAAGCAAAAAAACAAAGACTGGAAAGGAAAAGCAGAGTCAGGTTATAGAGGGTCTTGGAAGTAGCTCCACTGAGACTGAAATTTACATGGGAGACAGAGACCACTATTGAGTTTGTGCAGAGAGGTGACACTCAAAATGTTTTTAAAGAAGGGTAAGCAGAAAGGATAGTTGTTTATTAAATCTCGACTCTATGCCAGGAACTCTAAATAGTCTCATTAAGTACAGGTGTTATTCTTTTATTTTAAAAAAAAGGCAATTGACTCTCAACTTGCTGAAGTAATGTCTAAGTTCACATTGTACATGGTGGTGCTTATTTAATTCTACATCAATCATAAGTATAGCGAAGGCTAACACAAAAGGCCTAATTTTCTTACATTTGGAAGACCATGACCTGCCCCTACTGAGTACTTTACTTACTTTAGCTCACCAAACCTGCTTAACCATGAAGTTATAAAAATAAAGCAAGCCTCCTTATTCAGTTCGTGACTCAGAATGCTTGCTCCCATCAGTTAGTACCGTTACATTTTTATCAGAAGCTGAATCTAACAAAAGGAAGGTTATAAAGAAGAGGAAAACCATGGGAGAATATTATAGGAAAAGAAAATCACTTCTATCACCTAAACTAAGTCAAAACATCCAGCAAAGTAAGATGTTTAAATAATAAAGAACCCCTTTTCGATATTAGACTGGTTATGAGTCTGTATTTCAGCAGAGGCACAGCATTATAGGACATATTTGTAGAGATGGGATATAAAATATGGTTGGGGATAAGTGGAATCATGCCCTTTCACTGAATCAAAATTATCAGGGGATAATTCCAAGTTTGACACTTTGAAATTATTTAATAAGTAAGTTTCATAATCACTAATGGCACCCTGTTTCCATGTTAAAGTGCTCTTTATTCACAAAACTGTGTCTAACATTTAAACTAGGTTCTATCTCCTGCAGCCCAACCCTTACTTAACTCTGAGTGACTGGTGGGAATAAGTGATCCCTTTTCTCATTTACTGTATCTTTCCTATGTGTGAGTAGTTACCATGTGTCTCTGTTATCTTTCTTCTATTCTGAACATGCCCAGTTCCCTTAATGTTTCCATACAGATCTCATTTTCCAAGTCTTTTATCATTTTTGTTGCTCTCTTCTGAACTCATTCAAATTTATCTACGATTCTCTTTCAACTGAGGAACAAATACTGAACACAGTTATCTAATTGAGGCCTAACGAGTGCTGGCAGAACAAAATAATTACCTCTCATTGCATCCACGCTTTCCTTATTAATGTACCCCAAAGCAGTGTCTGGGATTTTATATGGCACCATCATATTGTTGACTTATACTCAATTCACCATTCATCATGGCTTACATCTCTATCCCCATGGAACCGTTGTTTGTCCAGTTTACATTTGTTTTTATTGAACCCCTTTTTATTGATTCCAGCCCCATGTCCTATTTATCAAGATGGTTGTTTGCAATACTAACCTCCAATTTGCCTCCAATGGCACATGATCCCCAAGTTTGTAACTGTGTAAATAATTAGTGCATTTCTTGCTTTATCTCACCAACTCTGAGTACGTAGATGAATGTGTGTGCTTGTGTGTGTTTGGCAAGTTACACTAGGATTTAAAAGATTGCCTTCTTACTCCTTACTCTTCTACCCTCAAGAGCTATGATTTATTGAGTGCCAATTATACCGCCAAGATTGTTTTCATTATATTAATCATTATAAAGATATCCTTAAGGTCTGAGTAACCTAATTTACTGAAAGAGAAAAAGAAAAAAAACAACTCAGAAGGATATAGATGTCCAGTATTTTTTTCCAGTGTATAAACAGGGAGGGGTAGACCTGGAATTTGAACTGGTCTATTTGTCTGGATACCAAGCATTTTCAGTACACAAGTAAATAAGGCAATTAAATTCATATACAAAATCTTGTTTCAACAAGGGCTTCAATCTCAGTGTCATTTCTAGACAGGATTGTAAGGAAACCATGGCAGTGTCTTCATTCCAGGAAGTCTTTTGGAGGAATGATGCTGGTGCTAGGAATGATGAGGCCACTGTTCCCAGGGAACAAAGATGACACCAGCAACAAAATTATTGTTTACTATGTTAAATCTCTGGTATCTGAGAGCCTGCTGAATAGAGTTGATCATAGGCTGTTCTTCCACCCCTTTTTCTAAATTAAAGAAAGCATCCCAACTAAGGCAAGATGATAATTAACTTGACTTCTATTTGTTCCTTTATTTCAAAGTAATTGAATCCAAACACCATCCATCCAAATCACTGGCCTAAGTCAATGGTTGCTAAATGAGGTGCTAAGGCTCTGTTGGGTATTTTAAATGTTCCTAAGGGATGCTGTACATTTTACTATACCAGAATTAAGAAAGCACAATGTCTATTTAATTAAGGCATTATGAGCTGACTGTGTGACTTGCCCACATCAGCAACTTAGCCTCAATCTTTTCAAACCCACACTGCACATATGCTCTTTCACTAGTAAATGCAGAATTCAACAGCTTCAGGGAATGGGTACCAAGACCTGCTTCAAAAAATGGGCTTCTTCATAAGGTTAATATAAACATGTCTGTTTCTAATAAAAAGATACATACATCAAATTGTAAGGGACGAGAACAAGTGATGGATAATGATGACAGAATTGTATTACTGTTGAGAAGTTTAGGTAATTTAAAATAATTAGCAAGAATAAATGACCAAGCTCTCATAGGATAGTTGCCTACCAGTAGGCTTTCCTTAGGATCTACACATATTTCATCCTTTCCTTGAACACGTAATTGAGGGAAGAGAATGTATCAAAGGTTTGGTTTCCAATAGACAGGTTAGAAAATTATCTCATAAATATAGTTATTCGCTAGTAGACAATTTTGAAGATTGAGTTATGAGTTCTGATTTTGTTAAAAGTATGCATCTGGTTTTGATGAAATATAAAGACGCTCCTGAGTTCATGAACACGGTCAAGGCACTTGATAAGTAGGAGGAGGCCAAAGAGTGAAACTCTATACCATGAAGAAGTTGAGTTGTCTAGGCTGAATGTGTGAGAAGAGGGCTGCTCTGCAAGGGCATATCCTTTGAGGACCTAAATGAAGGTTATGGGCAGATCCAGACTTTATAGGTTGGGAATGGCACTTTTCCCAAAGATGTGAGAGTAGTGTACACATGTAATGAGAGAATCAAAAATGAAAAAGTACAACAGAAGGGAAAATAAAGGATCCATCTCCCTTTTAAGAGGAAAGAACACTTCCAAATTCATGCTATGAGGCCAGCAAGACTCTGACACAAAAATCAGAGAGATACTACAAGAAGTGAAAACTACAAGCCAGTATCTCTGATAAATATAGATGTTTATGTAACATCCTTATCCTATTTTATAAACATCCTCAATATTAGCAAACCAAATCCAACCATATGATTCACCACAGTCAGGTGGGATTTACTTTTAAAATGGTTCATCAATGTGATACATCATGTCAATGAAAGAAAGGATAAAAATCACACAATCATATCTAGAGATACAGAAAAAGCATGGTTTGACAAAGTATCCATTTGAGATTAAAACTCTCAACAAAGTAGATTTAGAGAGAACATGTGTCACAAAATAAAAGTCCACTGAGGGAAAACCCACAGCAGCCATCATACCAAGCAGGAAAAACTGACAGCTTTTCCCTTAAGATTGAGAACAAGATAAGGATCTCCACTCTCACCACTTTTATTAAACAGCAATCAGAAAGTCCTAGCCACAGCAATCAGAAAAGGAAAATAAATAAATAAATAAATAAATAAATAAATAAATAAAGGCATACAAATTGTAAGGAAGAAGTGAAACTTGCACTATTTGCAGATGATATGTTATATATAGAGAAAATTCTGAAGATCCACCCCAAAATGGCTAGACCTGATAAATAAATTCAAAAAATAGAAGGATACAAAATCAATATACACAAATCTTTGCATCTCTATATGCTAATAATGAAGTAGCCAAAAGAGAAATTAAGAGAACAATACCATTTACATTTATGCCAAGATAATAAATTACATGGGATTAAAGTTAATCAGGAAGGTGAAAGACCTATATCCTGACAACTAAAAAGCCAGGATGAAATCAATGAACATGACATAAACTAATGGAAAGATAGTTCATGCATGTGGATTGGAAGAGCAAATGTTAAAATGCCTATACTACCCAACTCAATCTACAGCTTTAATGCCATCATCTCTATCAAAATACCAACAGCATTTTTCACAGAACTAGAACAAATAATCCTAAAATTTGAATGGAACCACAAAAGAACTTGACTAGCCAAAGCAATCTTGAAAAAGAACAAAACTGGACTTATCACAATACCAGATTTCAAGATATACTGCAAAGTTGTTGTAATCCAAACAGTGTGGCACTGGCATAAAAAATAGACACAGATGGACAAATGGAACAGAATAGAAAGCCCAGAAATAAACCCACAATTATGTGGTCAGTTAATCTATCAGAAAGGAGGCAAGAACATGCAGTGAGAAAAAGATTGCCTCTTCAACAAATGGTGTTGGGAAAACTGGACAACAACATTCAAAAGAATGGAACAGGACCACCTTCTTGTACCATACACAAAAATAAACTCAAAATGGATTAAAGATTTAAATGTGAGACCTGAAACCATAAAACTCCTAGAAGAAAACAGAGGTAGTAATTTCTTTGACATCAGCCTTAGCACTTTTCTAGGTGTGTCTTTTTTGGTAAGAAATAAAAATAAAAATAAAAATAAACTTATTTGGTAAGAAAATAAAAAAAAATAAACTAACATTTTTCATTTGAATTCAATTAATTAACAAAGTATTATTTTCTTCAGGGGTACAGGTTGGTGATTCATCGGTTATATAATACCCAGTGCTTGTTACAGCACATACCAAAATAAAAAGCTTTTACACAGTGAAGGAAATAATCAAGAAGACAAAAAGGCAATCCATGGAATAGGAAAAGATATTTACAAATGGCATATCTGATAAGGGTTAATATCCAAAACATACAAAGAAATACACAACTCAATGCCAAAAAAACCCCACAGTCCAATTAAAAATGGGCAGAGTATCTGAACTGACAATATTTAAAGAAGACGTACAGATGGCCAGTGAACACATGAAAAGATGTCCAGCATCACTTATCTCAGGGAATGCAAATCAAAAGCACAAAGATCTGTCACCTCACATCTGTGAGTGTAAGTAGAATCAAAAAGAAAAGAAACAACAAATGTTGATGAGGATGTGGGGAAAAAAGGAACCCTCAAATCCGTTGGTAGCAACACATGCTGGTACAGCCACTGTGGAAAACAGTATGAGGGTCCTCAAAAAATTAAAAATAGAAATACCATCTGATCCAGGAACTCCACAATTGGGTATTTACCCAAGGTAAATGAAAAACAGTAATTTGAAAAAAAAATACCTGCATCCCTATGTTTATTACAGTACTATTTACAATAAATAAGATATGGAAGCAACCCAAATACCCATCAATAGATGAATGTATAAAGAAGATGTTTAAATACAGGCATATTACTCAAGTATAAAATGAATGCAATTCTGCCATTTGCAACATGGGCAGATCTAGAGGGTATAATGCTAAGTAAATAAGTCAGTCAGATAAAGACAAATACCATATGATTTCAGTCACACATGGATTTCAAGAAACAAAACAAAGGAACAAAGGAAAAAGAGACAAACAACAACAACAACAAAATCAGACTCTTAAATACAGGGAACAAATTGGTGGCTTCCAGAAAGGACATGGGTGGGGGGATGAGTCAAATCAGTGAAGGGATTAAAAGTGCCCTTATTGGATGAGTACTGAATGATGCACAAAATTGTTGAATCACTATATCATACACCCGAAACTAAAAGAACACTGAATGTTAAGTATCCTGGAATTAAATAAATAAAAAGAAAAGATTCATTCCTCTTTTATTTCTTCTTTAAACACCTCCAGCACCAATTCTTTTCTTACATGAAGTTTGTTCTATCAGTAATAACTTAATTTTTAAAAAACTCAACATAGATATAACCTTCTAAACATTGATAATTTTCACTTACATTAAACATGATAAAATAATTTCCCACTAGGTAGACTATCTAGTATTCTTTCTGGTTTAAAAATAATTCTTAAGAGGTACCTGGATGACTCAGTCATTAAGTGTCTGCCTTCATCTCAGGTCATGATCCCAGGGTCTTGGGATCAAGCCTCATGTCAGACTCCCTGCTCAGCAGTGTATCTGCTTCTCCCTCTCCCTCTGCTTGTATTCTCTGTCTCACTGTTTCTCTGTCAAATAAATAAAATCATAAAAAAATAGTTTTTCATTTAAACATATTCGATATTACTGAGATTTGATTTTAATTCTACTATTCTGTTTTTATAACTTTACCCATAGTTCTATCTTTCCTTTTCCACTCTTTTAACAGATTCTCTCAGAGAGAGATTTTTGTTTGCCGGGTTGGTTGGCCTATTTTCCTTTTCAGTAATACATACCATAAAGTACATAAGGGACCAAAGTTGTTACAAATATCTTTGCAAATCTTTAAAACTGAATAGATTAATCAAGGAAATATCTATTGTAAATGCCAAAAATAGTTCTCTTCACAGCAAGCCTATATTATGTGACAGGACTATCAGAAAGAGAAGGGACTATGAAGTGAAGGGAGAACGGGTGATCCATGTTAGGTTGAAGATAAGATAGTTTACATCCAGGTAGCTTCAGTTAGAGTAGCAGGTTCATGAGAAGATAGAAGGGCAGATTCAAAAGGAGGGTGAGACTTGTCCACATATAAGGGCCATTTAGTTAATGAGTTAGATTTAAGAGTCTTAATTATTAAGTAAAAGACACTAGGAAAAAAAAAAAACAGCAAAATACCAAAAGACACTAGGAAAAAAACAGAGCAAAATACCAAAATAATACTTCATTTTCAGTTTTACGGGGGGAAACCAAGCCAAAAAAAAAACATAAACACCCTAAATAATTTAAAATCATATTAATTTATAAAAATATATTGTTGGGATTTTCAGGAATAAACTTGTTTCCAAATACAGACTTATTTCTCACATTATTCTGTTCAGTGGTAAATTGGTAGTGTTATTTTATTTGGCTTCCACTTAGATTTTCAACCGTGCTGGGAATTAGAAAGTATTTTCTGTCTCCTAACTAGGGACAACAAAACATTAAACGACCATTTTTATTCTGTTGACAAGAAAAGTCTACTTCATGGTTTTATAAATTGCTTGAAGGCAAAGATAATTGTATAATTTCCTTATCTGAGCCAATGCTAATAATTTATTATTAAATATTATTTTAATTTGAATACAAGTAGAAGGCATCCTAGAAAAGGAAGTATTGTGAAATATTCAGAAGGAAATTCTAATTGCATGAAAAGTGGAAAACCACTGTACCCTTTCCGGACTTTTTTTTTTTAGCACAATAGAATACTGATTCAGTAGAGCATTTAGTATTTCATACTCAGCTCTTCTGTTTTCTGTTTAAATCAAAGATTTCTTTTCTATTTGGAAAATTATTTTTTTATTATTATTAACTGGCAGTATGCTGATGAAGTGTGTTTCATGATTACCATCTATTACCAGAAATGATAAAACATTTTCATTATTAGGGCATTTATTGTTGGTGCTAAAAACTTTCTTCTAGTTTTGTAGCCAATTACACATTCCACTAATGCATTCGCATGTTTAACTGATTGCATCAAAACATGCTATGCAAAAAGAGTAAGACGCATTTCAATAATAGGAGTGAATATTTAAAGATCAGTCATGACCATCTTATCAAAATTTTGGTAGGTCCAAAAAAAAAGTTGTTTGTTTGTTTGTTTTTCTTTTAAGTAGGGGATGTCAGGAGGTAGAAAGAAATGAAGTAGAATATCAGAATGCCAGCAAAATGACATTTAGCAAAACAAAAGTTGAATTTAATAACATACAGATCTCCAAATAACAATAATTGCTAGGCATACAATGACTTATGGACATACACTATAAAATGGGTTCAATCAAAACAGATTTTATTACACTCATTTCTGATAGGTGACATTAAAAAAATGCAATAAATTACCTTGGATATTATAATACTACGATATAGAATTAGTGAAAGATATTGTACAAAATGAGTTTGTACTAGCTCAATTAACAGCCATTATGGTAAATGCACATTTAATTCTAAAGTATTAAAAAAAGATGCATATAAAGTATTTCTCAGGAATTTGAATTATATATTTCTTGTTACTTCTGATATTTTATTTTTGGAACCAGACAAGTGAAGTCTGTCCTTAATATTTCCCTATGACCTGATTTTCACTTAGACTATAGGTCCTTCAAGACAGTGGTTTACATCCCTGTAATTTACTTTTCTAAATTTCCTTCCCTAAAAAACAACATAAATAATGCTGAGTATTTGTAGAATAGAAACTAACAAATGTCTGGAATCATACCATCTTCCAGTTACAGTGGAAAGTTAGGTTTGTCAAATAAAAAACATGTACCTATGCTTAAAGACCAATAAAAGAATGTCTTTTGACATTTATCTCGGCATATTTCAGCGGTGTTTCTGTGGGACACATAGAGCTGTCTTCCATAATAACCAACCATGTTCAGGTATGTAAATAAAAACATTATTTTCCTTTACAAAAAGCACTTGTAATTCTTAAGGAAAGATGAAAGGCACTCTAGTCTGACACTTTGGTTCACTGTTATTGGTAGTCTATGGTTAGTTTGTACTTAGTAACTTCATGTTGGATATCCGCAATGGATATTCTTCATGAGAAATTGTTCAGTAAAAATGCCCAATGGTATATCTTCAGTTGTCAGCACAAATAACTGGCAAAGAAGAGAACAGCATGAAAACACCCCAGTAAATACAGTTATGTATGTTTCCAGAAATAATCAAAACGAGGTAAGGGAAACGTGAATTTTTAGACCTAAATGAAATTTGCTTCCTCGTCAGGCTTAGTGATAAAGAAGTCCTGCTGCTTTGTGGGTGTCTTGTTCCTCCTTGGGCCTGGAATTTAATAGGCACATTACACTTCTATAATCATTCTTAAATCAGGCTGTGCCTTTCCGTGAAAGAAACCTCAAAAATGGAGCGCTTTTCTCAAGACAATAATGGTAGCTGAGTTTTCTACAAAATCAGAGCATTTTTAGTTCTTTGGGTTAAAAAAAAAAAAAAGCACAACTGATATTGGTTAACTCTGAAATAAAGTGCTCTGCCAGGGGAAGAAAGGGTTGTCGTGTGCATGCAAAACAGAATTCTGTCCACCATCCCCAAGGCAGAGATGCAGCTACTTTGAAGATGATTTCAATGAAACTGAGTTCTTTGAGGGTGAGTATCTAATTTATTCAAGTGGCATAAAAACTGGCACAGAGAGAGCACTCTCATTTTTATTAAATCAATAAAGAAGTGTAGTGAAGAAATTAGGCACGTTAATAAATGTTTACTCTTTGTACAACAGTATTATATAAGTGCCTCAGCAGACTTTAGGTGTTTGAGGTCTTAGAGACATCCCTAATCTTTGCCTCCCCTCATCCTCCATACCTCATTGAGTACCAAGTCTTAGGTAAACCTCTAACCAAGCAATTTCTCCCTGTACGGTCTGCCAACACCTTAAGTCCAAGCAACTGTCATCTCTTGCCTACAGTAGTCTTCTATTTGGTCTTCTCATACCTACGCTGGTACTTCCCAATCATTTTACACATTAAATCAGAGAGATTTTCAATTACAGATGTAATAATTAATCCCTCACCTTACCATCACACCTTTAAAACCACTCAATGGCTCCCCGTGACTCTTATGATAAAGAATGACATCTTTGGAGTAGCCTAGAAGAAACCTTTCTGTCTCTGCCTCTTTGTTCTTATCTTAGGCCACGTACCTCCATGGCTCTCAAGGCATACTGAACATTCTTCTGGTGCAGAAATGTACCACACTGGGCTACTTAGAGATGCCCACCAACCTCTTTCTCTGAGTCAAGTGCTGCTCATCAGGACTTCAGCTGATCATGCAATTCCTTAGGTAAAACTTTCCTGACCCCTCAGTCATATACTTTGCTATCAATTCTTATAAAACTATATTCTTCTTCTTCAGAGCACTTAACTCAATTTGAAATAATCAATTCATTAGTATGATTATTTTATTAATTTCTATTTTCCTCTTAAGACTATAATTTTCATGACCGAAGAGAAGGTGGCTCATTCTGCTCACCATTATGTACCTGGGACATGGGACAAAGTCCAGCATGTGACTTTAGCTCCAAAATGTTTCTAGGATGAATCAATAAATGAATGAATGAATGAACTTCTGGGTCACTTACAGAAGTGAGGTTGGGCAGTAAACATACAACATGCAGACTCTTGCCTACTTTTGTGACCAGCACAATTTAAGATATATATTATATATATATATATTATACATATATTATATAATATAATCTATATATAATCTATATAATCTATATTATATATTATATAATATTATCTATTATTAGGAGATATTACATTTCTTTTTTTTTTTTTAATTTATTTATTTGACAGAGAGAAACATAGCCAGAGAGGGAACACAAGCAGGGGGAGTGAGAGAGGGAGAAGCAGGCTTCCCGCCGAGCAGGGAGCCCGATGTGGGACTCGATCCCAGGTCTCCGGGATCATGACCTGAGCCGAAGGCAGTCGCTTAACCAACTGAGCCACCCAGGCGCCCCTCCCTGGGATATTACATTTCTATGAGATAAATAACATGGATCTTTATGAGCCTAAACAGACTATATTGAAATGTTTTTTTAATTTACTTTTGCTGATACTATTACAAACTCAGTTTGGTTACCCAGTTAAGCTGTACCAAATATCTATTGTTTGGGAAAGATGCTGATATTTCTAAATAGCGTTCAATCACTTACTGGTAATAAAATGATTCCTATATCCATATACAACTTCTAATTCTAGAATGCCTTTATAATTATTGGGTCATTTATTTAAAAACAATTAATGAGGGCACCTGTGTGGCTCAGTGGGTTAAAGCCTCTGCCTTTGGCTCAGGTCATGATCTCAGGGTCCTGGGGTCGAGGCCCACACCCGGATCTCTGCTCAGTGAGAGGCCTGCTTCCTCTTCTCTCTCTGCCTGCCTCTCTGCCTGCTTGTGATCTCTCTGTGCCAAAATAAATAAAATCTTTAAAAGAATAAAAAATAAAAAAAAAAATAAAAACAACTAATGAGGTGGATATCCCGATTTTATTAGTGGCAAAAAAATGATAAAATATACCTTGAAGAACAGCTTGAGATAGGAGTTTTTGTTTGTTTGTTTTGGATTTTTATTTGTTTTTCTTCCTCCCTACAGTGCAGTCTGACAGTCAACTCAAAAAGGTGGTTACACAACGGAACACTGGCATACGATATTGCCACCTTGATTTATAGCACTTTGAAGAAATTGAAGAATAAGGCAGTAGTAAACACTCCTGTGTACCCTTTTCAGAACCTTAGGAAAATCACCAAGGAGCTGAGTTGGTGTTAAATGGAATGAGGGCAAATTGTAGCACAATAAGTCAAAGTTCTGAGCAAGAGGCTTATGGAAATTGAGGCCAGTGAAGGATCAACATAATGAAGGGACACCAATCTTTACTTCCCAGTATTAAAAATTCACTCTCCCATAAAACTAATGTCTTAATTTTATTTTTTTAAAGATTATGTATTTATTTGTTTATTTGACGGAGAGAAACACAGCGCGAGAGGGAGAAGCAGGCTTCCTATTGAGCAAGGAGCCTGACGTGGGCTCGAACCTGGGATTCGGGGATCATGACCTGAGCTGAAGGCACACACTTAACGACTGAGTCACCCAGGCGCCCCTAATCTCTTAATTTTAAAAGAATAGTCATAGGAGCAATAAAAGCCATGTATTTATGGACCCTATATTTTACTCGTGTGGTGACTTGTAATCTTCTGTCCTGCCTCATGGATAGAAACCTGCGTTCTGCAGTTGTTGGTCAAGAGTTCTAACACCTGTTCAATCTGCTCCTAGTCCTTTTTACCTCAGATTATGTTTCAGTTTCCTCATTTATAAAATAGGAATTCCTAGTATCTTGGCAGATTTCCAGAAGAGACTCAGGTATTACAGGGCCTGAGGCTTAGGGAATTGGAGGAATACTTACAAACATAAGTATACATGCAGCTTAGACCCCAGCCTGGGTCTTGGAAGGAGGTAGTACAAGTGAGGACCCTGAATTTAAGCTTCAAAACTGTCACTTCTACATTCATTTTTGGGTAAAAAAAAATAATGAAGACTAAACAAAATAAGCCAAGAAGCACAAAATGACATACAGTAAACACGCAGTAAGTGTTAGTCCTCATTCCCCTTATTGTTTGTACTACAACTCACAAAGGGGTCAGAATATATAACAGCCTTTTCTCCGACCTCAAATTTTAGTTTTATTCCTCCAATGCTAAATGCTAGTTATGACTAAAGAGATTAGTAAAAGGGAATAGTAAATGAACTCCACAAACAAGTTCATTCATTTATTCATTTGTTTACTAAACAAAGTGTAACAAGCAGCTACTCTGCCAGGTACGGAGTGGGGGCTGAAGCAGGCAGGGGGAGACATGTAAGAAAATGAAAATCAAACTTTAAAAATGAGTAATACAAAGATGTATGATTTTCATGGGATAACAAGAGGGTCCTGGAATAGAGAAGAATGGGGGAAGATATGAATTGCATAGGGCAGTGGAGGAAGACCTACCTGGAGACGGTAATCAGTAAGTGGAAATTTAAATACTCTGAAGGTTCCTATAAGGAAACTATGAGAAGTTCCTATAAGGAGAAGCTGGGAATAGCTTTCCAAACAGAGGATATCCCATTTGGAGGCTCTCCAGAAAAGAATATGAAACATTCTAGAAACACAGCCTCTGTAAATAAATTAGCCATTGCAAGAATTATGTGAAGGTGGTGACTAATACATCAAAGATTCTATAGTGAGAGAAGTTTTTTAAATAAAAAAGATATGGATAAAACCAATTTTGATGAAGACAAGTATATAAAGCTTAGATGTGGGCTTCTGGAAAAGTGGCTTCCTCCATATAATTATGAGCTTTTAGGGTAGATCTGTCTTAATTTACCTTATCTGTTGTTACTGAAGCAAGATTGAACAAGGAGGCCTCAGCTGAGTTCTAGAGCTAGAGTATCCACCCCAATGGGCACACTGAAATGGGTTACATGATACCCACTTAACTAACCACCCTTCTTAAGTATCAAAGAAGGGAATAAGAGTGTTTTCAATGAATTTTTAAAAGTGGTGGTTCTATTGTCAACAGTGATTGGGGACAATAAAAATGCATAAGAGTTACAGAACTAAGGAATATTTGATTCCAGCCTAGAAGAGTGCACAACTGGTGGGTATCATTAAAGTCTTCTGAGAAAGGATGTGCCTAGGAAGAGTTAAGAAACAGAATTGCAAGCAAAATCAGGGAGGAGATATAGAAGATACCTCTATTTAAGACTTCCAACATTCACCTTTCAGCCATTAGGCTATCCGGAAGAGCGCCTGTCCAAGTGCCAAAGCAGTGCTCCTTACATTCTGTACTCTCCCTCACACAGAAAGTCTCTTTCATCATTGTTTAGGAGGAAGTCCTAAAAACAATTTGATACCAATATCATGGTCTAAAGCAAAGAAAGAGAATCTGCTAGTGAAACAGCTGAAGGTACAGGAATGACTAAACCTTACGGGATAAAGCTGAACATCCTTCTTTTGTTCCTCAGTCTGTGTCGTCACACCAAGGAAAATATCTCCAAAAGTGTTCTCTGAAATGATGACCCAGTTTCATTCACCAACTGCTACAGACTGAAATATGTCCTCCGACAAATTCCTAGGTTGAAGCCCTAACTCCCAATGTTATGGCATATGGAGACTGGAGCCTTTTAGATGTATCATGTTCAGACGAGATTACGAGAGTGAGGGGCTTCTTGATGGGATCAGTGCACTCATATAAAAAGACATCAGAGAGCTTGCTTCATCTCTCTTTCTAAATCAGATGAGGACACAGTGAAAAGGCAGGAAAGGGCTCTTCTCAGGATCCAAATCTGCCTGATCTTGGACTTCCCAGCCCCCAGAACTGTGACACAAAAATATCCATTGTTCAGGTCACTCGGTCTATGCTATTTTGTAAGAGAACCCCCAGAAGACTAAATGGTGTTAAATAAAAATAAATATAGGCCATCTAGAGACAATCTGACACCAGTAGGATCTCTAGTGACTTAAATAGGGCCACAGTGGCAAGTCCATTGATTATCCGTGTTCAGCATTCCTCGGAAAATCCATTAAGACACGAAGCGTATTTTGGGGCCCTGTGTAAAATGCACCTCTTCTTCCCTTTCAAATCTTGGCTTTAAATCAATCACAAGATTCAATCTGGAAATTCTGTAAGCAATTATGTTTCTGCTCTTCTCATCATTTCTGCTTTCTTTCAGGGTTCACCATCCGTTCAAGCTGTTGAAGGGTCTGCATAAAATTGAGAAGTAGCGGGAACCCTAAGTCAGGAATAATATAAAAATATTACCAATTGGGGCGTCTGGGTGGCTCAGTTGGTTAAGCGACTGCCTTCGGCTCAGGTCATGATCCCAGAGGCCCGGGATCGAGCCCCAGGTCAGGCTCTCTGCTCGGCAGAAAGCCTGCTTCTCCCTCTCTCACTCCCCCTGTTTGTGTTCCCGCTCTAGCTGTTTTTCTCTCTGTCGAATAAACAAATAAAATCTTAAAAAAAAAATGTTACCAATTTCTACCACTGCTTATAGTTATAATGCCAAGCCTTCCTCTGACTACCCATGCCTATAAATTCTATAAATATGCACGTTCTAGGGGAGTTCCATGCCTGCTCCTATCTTTCAGGCAAGCTTGAGAAAGGACTCTGGGTTATAGCAATACTGAAATGGTCTGGCTCTAAAGAGCAAGGCTACTATTTTGCTGGACAGAACCTTCCCTCCGATTAGATAATTCAAAGCAATACACCTCCAGTTTCCTCATTTCAAATGCGACCATGACCTGTCTTTTCCTTCTATCTTTTACTTATACATCATAGGTACTCAGTATGTGCTGAAATAAACTCTGTTCCTACGTATTATTATTCCTAGGTTGACAGCATCAGTAGAACCAACACACCTATCTGAGCTGTTCTGACCATGAAAACACGGCCACATACACAAACCATTTGGTTCTCAATGAGCCATAAGGACTTGGACTTGGCCTGGGCAAACAAACACAAAAATAGTGCTTCACAAATAAGCACTGCAAACTGTTGTGTTTGCATTGCCTAAAAGCCCTACAGGTCCTGTATAGTTCATTACGAACATGTAGTAGGTCTTATATTGGGATGAGGCTTAGTTGTTTTGTGTAGGTTTTGGACAACAAATTCCATCTTCACACGTCAGGAAAGCTTTTAGAGGCATTCCTAACATTTTCACATGCATTGTCTTCACTGAGGGACAAGTCATTTTTAATGCCAAACCAGTAAGGGACAGGTTTCAATGGATGTTTCACATTCTTGTCCTAGAAAATTTTAATTCATAAACATCATTTATGGAACAACGTTCCTCTTTTCTCCCTGTGGTCATCACCTGCCATTTATCAGATAATGAATCAAAGGGAAGCATAAATGTGTGCTGATTTAGTCTGCGTGAGCATTCCAATCCAATCTGAATGCATCTATCTTCCCAAATGCAATGCTATGCAGACCTCTTGTCCTCCCCTTCTGCTTGTGGTGGCAGAGATTTATACGGCAATCTCCCAGCACATTTGAATTAGAGATAGGAGTCCTGATGACAAGTGTCTACAGGTTGAAATTATAAAGGTAAAAACTTGGTCCAGCAAATCTTCCTCTCCTTTCATTTGAGGATTCGCTTTCCTTAGTGCCAGAGTAAATTTTACGATGCCCTTGTTAATTAGCAGTTTCATTTTATTTATGTTAGATTTGTTTTTAACAAATTCTACTGCATCTTCATTATTCAACAAAACTTCTCAATAAGATAGTGGATAATGATTAATATCTGATACACAAGGTCTTATAACTAGGTCTTCAGTTGTCTAATCTCTCCCTCTCTCTCTCCCTCTCTCTCACAAACACACACACACACACACACACACACACACACACACACACACACACACACCACCACCACCAGTATTTGGGCCACTAAATAAAAAGTGATTTGCTTATAGGAGGTTTTGCTCCCAAATGCTTCTCCCCGTCACTACTTATTTGACCCATTCAGCTACAATCAACACACATCTTTTTAAATCAACAGTTGTATGTGCTAAAGTTCATATCTCTGAAAGATTAATTAATTCAGTCATGGCTAATTACCTGTATCTGTTTATATGAGCAAGGCCATTACACACAGTGAACATCATAAAGATAATCAGTTTTTTAGCCTCTCAGCATAGGTCAGGATAAAACCTTATTGTCCTTCAATAAACAGGAACACTGGCCATCACTGGAGGGTGAACTGACTCCTGATCCAGTCTGGTGAATGTTCCTTCAGACTTACAGTCTCAAAAACTGTTTATTAGCAAATGAATTCAGGGGTAGGGCAAGGGGGCATACAAATACTTAGAGAATCTTTCTCTTGTCCAAACATAATGCAATATTCTGAAACAGAAAACTATCGTGATGGGGGCACCTAGGTAGCTCAGTCGTTAAGTGTCTACCTTCCACTCAGGTCATGATCCAAGGGTCCTGGGATCGATCCCCACATCGGGATTCCCTGCTCAACGGGCAGTCTGCTTCTCCCTCTCCCACTCCCCCTGCTTGTGTTCCCTCTTTCACTGTGTCTCTGTCAAAAAAATAAAATCTTAAAAAAAAAAACCAAAACAAACGTATCATGATGAACTGAAATCCCTGAAGAAGTTCCTCATTGTAATGACCCAAAGGACTGATTCATAATATGGTCTATGAGTTTGTGTGTTCACCTACATGTGTGCTTGTGTAGTTGGGAGAGGAGTTCATGTTTTAAGAGAGTTACCTCACTCCCCAAGTCAATGTTCACCTCTAGGGTACACAAGACATATCTGGAGATGTCAGCTTAAGATTCCTGAAAAATCTACAGCTCTGGCATAGGGTTCTGAAATCTGCATTTTAGTTTCTACTCCAAGAAATTTGCCAACTGTAGCTTCTCTTTTGTTCCTTCATAGATGATTAGGGGCCTGATGTCGAGGGCAGCAGTCTGGAAAGACAAGGCAGAACTCTAATCCATCAACTAAGGCTCTTAGAAGTTGGGGCAGACAAACACTCCACAGCCAGTCTATCTAGCATATGTCAACCCTAATTCAAAAGGTTTGTGAACCTTTAAAAGGTCAATGTATATATTGCAATATATCATGGAAAGGCACCATCCATCATGTCCTGTCAATGACTCCCACCACTTGTCCCTTCAAGGTTTTAAGCTAAGAAGCTCAGAGAGCACATTATCACAGGTGCCCATATTCCCTCTCCATTATATATTTTTCATGTTTCCTCTGGTTCTAATATCTTACTCTTTTCTGATTCAGTTCATCTTCCTGATCTCCTCAGCCTGGAAACCTTGTATCTCTCCCATTAACCATCTATGTTCTTAAAGAATCAGAGACTGGGGCACTGGGATGGCTCAGTCATTAAGCATCTGCCTTTGGCTCAGATCATGATCCCAGGGTCCCAGGGTTGAACCCTGCATTGGGTTCCCTGCTTGGGGGGAAGCCTGCTTCTCCCTCCCCCATTCCCTCTGCTTGTGTTCCCTCTCTAGGTGTTTCTGTCAACTAAAAAATTAAAAAAGAATCTTTAAAATTATCAGAGACTAAAGATATGTCTTCTTTCGAGATGTCTCCAGCTAGCCATGTTCTTCCTGTATGAATTCCATTTCCATGTTTTTTTGTTCATTTTTATAAATGTTGTTAATTATTTTACTTTCTCTCTCCTAGTATCCTCTTGGATACAAGGGACACATATATAGTTCCCCAATACCACCTTCAGTAGACACTGTATGAAAAATCAAAATAAACAGGTTTGTCAGAGAGCGTTCTATGTACCAACCACAGTGGAATTACCTGAACAACATGCTTTGTATGCACATTCCTGGACCAGCCCTTCTCCCCTCCCCCAGACTTGTTACACCAGATTTACTTTTTAAACTACCAGAAGATATATGTGCACACTACAGTTGAAATCAGTTGGCCTAGAGACATATTTTCTCTAAGATGCCTATGTATAAGAATCATCTGAAGCTCTTGGAAAAATTACATATTCCAGCTCTGTTAGACCATCTGAAGGAAGGAAGGAGAATCTCAGGAGCAGTGCGCTGAGAATAGGTATTTTTCGTAAGCCTTTTCATCCTTATCCTTGCCCCATCAGATAATTTTAACCATAATTCAAGGCAGTGAAACATCCTCTAAACTATTAGCAGTGCATTCTTAAATAGATAAAGGTACATTTGTACAGAATAAGAAAATACAATAATTATTTTCTCAACATTTTACTTTACTTATAATCACTTTCATCATTAAAAACCTTCATAGTTTGAGAAATATAAACCAAAGAATATTGCGTTCATTTTCTAAATTATTTCCCCCTGACTGAGATAATAACCCTATAGCTAACCTGGCAGAGCGTAAAACCAGTAGAATTTGAAGTAGGCAGCTTTGGCATTTATGGACTGGTGCACAAGGGAAAGTTGCCTAATTTCAAGAAGAATCAGCTTCTTCTTACAAACACAAAAAATGGGGTGCCTCGGTGGTTCAGTGGGTAAAAGCCTCTGCTTTGGGCTCTGGTCATGATCTCAGGGTCCTGGGATCAAAGCCTGCATGAGGCTCTCTGCTCAGCAGGGAGCCTGCTTCCTCCTCTCTCTCTGCCTGCCTCTCTACCTACTTGTGATCTCTCTCTCTGTCAAATAAATAAATAAAATCTTAAAAAAAAATAAAAACAAAAACAAACAAACAAAAAACAGTGAAGAGAAGACCACAATAACCTAACTTGCAAACTAATACATGCAGCAGAAACTATGGGTGAGCCAAAAAGCATGGTTTATTCATCCATGATCTCTTGTGTTAATATGGTTCCTCTCTGCATCAGGCAGAGAGAAGACCTCGCGTCTTCAGGAAGATGCTGATCACTTCCATGGGCTGGGTCTGCATTAAGGATTTGGGATTTCTGTCCTTTATCTCTGCCGTAGATAATAACTATAGTAAATGTTCACTAAGAAAAAAACACTATGAAGGCTAAATTTAAAATCATCCAATGAAAGTACCTGTTACTGCTCTTAAGTATGTATTTGTTTTTCCTAGAAGTACATATATTTTAATTAGTATGATTTTATAGTGTTTTTTTTACCTAACACATCGTGTATATTTTTACATTTGCTCAACTATTCTTTAAAGAATTTATGGTTAATAACTATAATGTCTTACTGCAACAGTTCCAATATTTCTTTGAATACACCATTATTGCACATATAGTTTCTTGTTTTGCTATTGAAGCTTTTAAATGAGTATTTTTGTAC
The DNA here is from genome assembly GCA_004023965.1 of Spilogale gracilis. Lineage (NCBI taxonomy): Eukaryota > Metazoa > Chordata > Mammalia > Carnivora > Mephitidae > Spilogale > Spilogale gracilis. The sequence continues at coordinate 31,718 of PITA01020192.1, forward strand.
AAAGATCTCTGCTTGCATATTTAATTATTTTGTTAGAAGCCATTTCTAGGAGTGAGATTACTGAGTCAAAAGGAAAGAACATTTTTAAATCCCATGATATGCATCTCTTCCAATTGTTTTTCAGAAATGTTGCTCATTTAGGAGTGGCCTGGGTGACTCAGTTGGTTAAGCATCTGACTTGGGCTCAGGTCATGATCTCAGGGTCCTGGGATGGAGTCTAGCTTTGGGACCTGCCTCAAATCTGGTTGTCCCATTTCCTCTCTCTCTTCCTCTCTTCTCTCTCTCTCAAGTAAGTAAACAGAATTAAAAAAAAAAAAAAAAAGATGGTGCTCATCTAAACTTCATCACCCTCCCTCCCAAGAAGGAATCTCAAGTATATGCAACACCAAAGTCTTAACAATTATTTAATTAAGTACTTGCCCAAAGATTAAACCCTAAGGAGATTCCTTCTAAATTGGTGTATCTTTGATTGCTATAAAATAGCTTACTCCTGTTTCATATACTCATTTGTCCATTTTATTTTTTCTGCATATTGCTTCTGCTCCCTTTTCCAATGCAGCACCAATACTGATTTCCAGGGACTTGTAGTCATACTTGTAGTATACTGTGTAAATAAACTGTTCCCCAACCATTACTCATATGTGGAATTTAAGAAAAAAAAAATAGATGGACACAGGGGAAGGGAAGGAAAAATAAGAGATGGAGGCAAACCATAAGAGGCTCTTAAATATAAAAATAAAATGAAGATTGCTGAAGGGGAGGGGTTGAGGGGATGGGGTCATTGGGTGGTGGACATTAAGGAGGGCACTTGATGTGACGAGTACTGGGTGTCATATGCAACTAATGAATCACTAAACTCTACTTCTGAAACTAATAATGTACTCTATGTTAACTAAATTGAAATTAAATTTAAAAATTTAAAAAAGGAACCATTTACTACATTAGCCAGACAAGTTTTCTCAGACCAATATATGCCTTTAAATATTATTTAAATATTAATTTTTGTTTTGATACATTCTTTTCCTGAAAATATTTTTGAACATTCTATTATTAATTTTTTCAAACATTCAGAAAAGTTAAAAAAATTATATAATGAACACCTGATACCTACAACCTACATTCTAAAATTAACTTTCATTAGACTTGCTTTATCACATATATATTTACTGGAAATAGATTTGACCATTTATAGTCAATTATTTTTTATGATCCCTCGTAGGAATTTAACCTAGGGAAATAATAATTCAAGCCTAAGCACCAAAAAAAAAGTAGACACTTTATCTATCTTAAGTATCCACAGTATCTAGAACAGGACTCATCACATTATAGCCTTCACTGGATATTTGATTGAATGACTTTTCTCAGTGGGAAGAAAGTTCTCCTGCTCCAGGATAATACAAGACTTTTTACTGTGTTTAGGCCCTAAGATAACACAATCTGTTCCATGCAAAGCAGCAGAGTATATTCTAAGAACCAGTCAGCTATAACTGGCTTGTTTAATCAGTGTGCTAAATTGCTGAAAAAGTATGCTCAAAATATTAGAAGCATCAAATATATTTTATCTAAAAATAAGCAAAGAACCTGTGGATAAATTGCATAAATTCAGGAAAATGGTTTGCAGCATTTAATGACAGCATCTCATCTCTGGAAAGGAATTAGAATTCAAAACATTTTCACTTCCTTCCAGAAGATGATGAGCTAATGCCGAAATGCCTGTGAAGACAGAAGAACAAAAGAGAATGTTGCAGGCTGAAGTATCTGACAAGAATGGGGAGTGTCATGGGTTGCAGAATTTATCTCATTGGGATGGGAACAGAAAAATGATGCATGAAACTTCAAAAGAGAAAAAAAAAATCTGTCATGCATCTTTTGCGTCCAGAGAGCCTGAGTGAGCAGCACTGGAAAAGCAAGCTGATCATTGCCTGTCTTTTACTCTCCTAGTTAGGAACGACAAGAGGAAAGGAGACACGGGGCACTTCTGACATTTGCTAAGGAAAAAACTTTTATTGTCCCTTTTCTCATGAGTCTTAGAGCAAAGGTAACTCAGCCATGTGGTTGCAGTTAGAATCATTTGGGAAGCTTTAAAGAAAGTCTAAGGCCTAGATCCCATGCCAGCCAAGGAAATCAGAATCTCTGCAGGCTTGGGGGGGAGGGGGGGAGGGGGGGCAGGAGTGGGACCGGGGGAGGGATGGAGGCATTTATCTAAGAATTTCCCCAAGTCATCTTTATATGCAGCTAGGAATGCAAAATATTGGATGAAAGACTACTTCAAAGAAGGCAGGGAAGAGTTAGATTTGTATATAAAGTGCTAAGTTCCCTTACAGAGTTTGCTCCTCTATGATGATGACCATCAAAACAGGGGCAAAGACAAGAAAATGGTTTCTGATGATTTCAGATCTCAGCAACTTCTCACCTAAATGTCAGTGCATGCATTGCCTTCGGTGGAAAAGGCGAGGGGAGCTTTCATTAAGAGTGACATTTTCCGTTTGTATTTAGCATAGTATATAGGTTATGCTAACACACATGAAACAAAATAAACTCAAAAGCACATGAAAGCATACAGGCTCCAGATAAATACTGGTCTCTAACTTCTCTGCTTTAGATGTCCTTAGGGAAAATAATATTGAGGACTTTGTAGCTGCTCTGAAAGAGTGGATTTAACTTGGGAGGGGGAGGGGACATTTTTTTCTACTAACTGACTTTCTAAATATATCACTTTTTTCATAAGTAGTTCACAAATTAACTCCCTTTCATAAACAAGGGAACTTTTTTTTTTTTTTAATTTGAGAGAGAGAGAATACAAGCAAGGGGAGGAGAGAGAAAGAGGAAGACAGAATCCCACTGAGTGGGAAGCGCGACAAGGGGCTCAACCCTGGGACCCCGATATTATGACCTGAGCCGCAACCAAGAGTCCAACACTTAACTGATCGAGCCACCCAGGCACCGCAGCAAGGGACATCTTTGAAAATAGAATTAGAACTCCCTGAATCCACCTTGTGCCCTCACAATCCCTATTTTCCACATTTACTCAGCCATTTAATCCATTTCTGACACTTAGAGCATCTCTGATCGCCAACCAGTATAAAACTGGTGAATAGCTTCATGTGCATATTCTTCCCTCTATAGTTAGACTTATTTCTTTGGAACACAATCTAGGAAGTGAGTTTTCAGAAAAGCTGACCATCTTTATGGCATATTACATATATTGTGAAATTGCTTGTCAAAGGGGATGTACAAGTTGACAATGCCTCCAGAAATATGTGATGGACAAATCTCAAGAGTATTTAATTATTTACAATTTAATAGGTGAAAATGATATTTAGTCCCTTTGTTTAATTTCCATTTGGCTTATTGATGAATTGGAGCATTTTTTCTCATATTATGGTTTTTTGGGGGAGGTAATTTATTAGAATCTTCATTTATAAACTTCGATATGATTTTCTTTGTAGAATTTTTCACAATACCATGAATATATCCTTTACAATGAATATTTTTTAATTATGTCTAGGGCTTGCCTCTCCCTCTAGACAGTAAGTCTTTTGAGGGCAGATGTCCTCCGTGTCATATTCAATATTGAATTCTGGTGCTTAGCATCATGCCTGGTAGATAATGTGCACTAAAGTTGTTCATATATAGATTTGTTTACTTCCCACAGCTGCTGGAGGAATATGTGCAGTCTACTACATTGTTTAGTTTTGTTTTTTATGGTATTCATTTTATTATAGTTTTATATGGTTTAGGAGAGTACAAAGGATAGGCACTGGCCATCACCAAGTAATCCATTCTGAATGGAATTAACACTGAAGAATCATAGAACAACAACAACAACAACAACAACAA
>PITA01020193.1:0-35493 GCA_004023965.1 Spilogale gracilis
GCGGGAAGCCTGCTTCTCCCTCTCTCACTCCCCCTGCTTGTGTTCCCTCTCTCACTGTGTTTCTCTCTGTCAAATAAATAAATAAAATCTTAAAAAAAAAAAAAAGACTAGCTATTTTTGCCATTTATTCTACAAACATTTTAAGACAAATTTTCATTTGCCTTTTATTTGAGTTTTTATTAAAGGAATATTTAATTCTAATTTGTCATAACATATTTATATTTTCCATTATAACATTTTAGCATGTGTTTGCATGCACATGCCGGGATCAAGCCCCACATCGGGCTCCCTGCTCCGCGGGAAGCCTGCTTCTCCCTCTCTCACTCCCCCTGCTTGTGTTCCCTCTCGAGCTGTGTCTCTCTCTGTCAAATAAGTAAATAAAATCTTAAAAAAAAAGAAATATGTAAGAACTGAAGCTAGGTGTTTTAATAGCATTTATTATCTTAGAAAACTCGAAATATAGACTTACCTACAAGAAGCAGACTACAAGAGTGTCTGTGCAGTATAATCCACCTTCCATAGATTACATTTAAATTATATTTTACTTGAAATATGTTCTGTGATTTTTAGTTTTCCAACATGACTATATCTTACTACATGAAATTTAAAACACGATGATGAGTTTTGAAAAATAAATATGTAATTATAAAATCAAAGGGAATTAACCTTTCCTTTTGGACATAATTTTGTAATGGTTAATTATGAACTTGTTTCTGATTTTGGATAGCCTCAAGTGTACATACCTAGGTTTAGTCACCATAGTTAGTAAGCAAGCACATCTTGTAATTACAATGACAGAAGCATTTATTAACTCATGAATATTTATGATGAAATATAGTCAGTGATAATTTATGAAATGATTCCTGAAGCTCTTTCAAGCAACAAACCACTAGTGGTTTTTATATTGGAAGCTTTTTAAAAAAAATGATAAAATCTGGTAGCATTAGAAAGCAAGATTGTTCTCATGTTCCAATATACTGTATAACTGAATTAAATTTGCTTTTAATTTGAACTGCTTTATTTTTATGGAAATTTTTCCCTGAAGTTACCGCTAAATGTTATTTTGTTTATTTCTTTGCATATTCAATACATATGTTACATAAAATACATATGTTTATGTTACATAAAATCACTTATATGTATCCAATCAAAACAAATTTTACTTTTTTATATCGACATTGCACAATGTAGGAATATTAGGTCAGAAGTAGATGTTACTGAGTTAGATTTTAAACATATATGACTGTATTCAGAGCCATCTTCAGAGGCAGCTGCATAGACCCTTGCCCTTAGAGAGATCCCACCCTTGATTCAAGGTCGTGCTGTTGGGGTCCTAAAGTTCTAATAATTTTTGGAAAGGGACCCTGTATTTTAATTGTGCACTCAATGCTGACAATTATGTAGCAGATCCTGACAGTATTAGTTAGGAATTTTTTGGAGCATAACAAAAATACCAAAGTACAACTACAACAGGTTTAAGCCAAAAGAGGAAATTTTGGCAGGGGCTAATATAAAATGTTTTCAGTGAATGAAAAACTTCAGGTGAGGCTTTATGCAGGGCTCACACTATGAGGTCAGGTTGCACTGCCTCGGTCTAAGCTTTGTTCCCAGATCCACCAGCATTCAGGTTTCGAAAACTGGCTACCAGCAGCTTCTGGGACTGTGTGGTCTATTTTATTTGCCAGCAAGGAAGGCTACCTCTTCTTCCAGCCTTTAACTCAAAGCACTCTGGTTGGTTTAACTGAATCTACCATTAAAGAGAGAGAGAGAGAGAGAGAGATCATTAAGAAAGGAAAGGGGAATGTTTGGCTGTTTGGCCCCAGTCTAAACCATAGGAAGGTCCTCAAGATAGTGTTGGGTTGTCTGTTCCTGAAACAATGGAGCAAAGGAGTGAATGACATCAGGGAACTCCTACCAAGAAAAGAAGAAACAGGCGTTATATGGGTAAAATTTGTTTCGATGACTTTACAGAGGAATTAAGAGTTTATTGAAAAAAGGAAAAGCAATGTCACTAATTTAATTCCATTTGTGAGAACTGTTTGAGAGAGTAGAAAAAGGTTATAAGTTATTTTAGCATAAGTTTGCCTTATATTGTCTGCTATGTAGCTGAAATTCAAATATTTGATGATTGAATGACCATAATGGATTTAATAAGCTGGAATGGGATAATTTCACATACCAAAATACAGGAAGAATAGCATGCTCCCTTGCTACACTGAGAAAAAAAATGACCTATTGAAGCGACAGAATATATATAAAGCACTTGCTAAGACTAGGACAAGGTATTGGGGATTTGGAGGGGATCTGTAACTTACCATAATTAAAATCATGCCAAACAGTCCATTATTTTGTACAAAACAATGAGCCACAATATTGAAGCACTCTTCTTCTTCCAAACTAAAATTAGAAGACTTTTTTCTGTCAATGAAACTAAATGCTGTATAATTTATAAATCAGGCTTGCAGCATTATTCTTCCTGTACCAGGGTGTAGTAACTTTCCTTTCCAGTGACCTTAATTTACTTAACTAACAAGTTAAATTGAGAGTAATAGTTGCATGAAGTGATCATTTCCAAAACAGAGTCTGACTGTTCTCAACATAGATTATCATTGCTGTTACCTGTCTGGTCAGCCAATGATGTGTCTGTTATTGGGCAGAAAAGGTACCCATTAAAACTTACAAGACAGGGGTGCCTGAGTGGCTCAGTTGGTTAAGTGACTGCCTTTGGCTCAGGTCATGATCCCAGAGACCCAGTTTCTCCCTGTCAAATAAATAAGATCCTTTAAAAAAAAAAAACAAAAAACAAAACAAAACAAAACAAAAAAACCTTACAAGATAATATCCTAAAGTAAGAAATGATCACCTCTTTTAGAAAAATGTGATTCAATTTGTTAAAGAATGGAAGCTCATGGTTTATTTCAGTGTCAATATAGTCAAATTACATTAACTTGAGAAAAATTCAACTATATGACTATGAATAGATGAGAGAAAAGTATTCTTTTTCTAGCTGAATGGTAAAAGGGAAGAAGAAATTGACAGGAATATGAAAGAGAGATGTCAATGAGCTAGATAATTTAATGTTGGAGAGAAGTCAGGAGCTCCAGCAGCATGTCTTAAATAAACTCTAGAAGGGAGAAAATTAACCCTTCCCATGTATACAATGGAAATGAGCCCCAAAGCTTAATTTTCTCTTTTCAAGGCCATCATATGCCCAGATATACCCTGATATTTCTTATAGTTTCTGTTATCTTTATTTGAAGTGTACTCAGTTCACTTCTTGAGATGATGAAAGTCCCAACATTTAATTTTTATTATCATGTCAAAATTAAATTTCTACAGTCACCACCAACTGTTTTGGATTTTGAGGTCCATGTATAGGAACTGAAGGATATTTGGCTAAGGGACAAAACTGATGTGAAATTTTACAAGAAAGGAAAACAGTTCGTGCATATCTTAGCTATTCACCTAGAAGGCACTTAAAGGATGCATGCTCTGTGTCAGGTATTATGTTTAGACAAGCAGTTTTCATCCCTAAAGAACCTGAAGTTTAGAAGAGGGAAATAATCATGCAAACAAATAGAAAAGTAAATATAGATGGAATTAATATAGATTTTAGTAGGAAACAAAAGCAGATCTAGTCATTTGTATTTGAAGATAAAGAAAGAAAGGTTTCAAAGGATGTTGCCATGATTATATTGTTTGGGGTTGCATGAGATGATTAAGAGTGAAGGAAAGACAAATGTTCTTTGCCCCCCTCATTACTATTGAGCACCTACTGTGTTAGTATCTGTCACAGAAAGAAAAGGTCTCGGTAAAAAGGATTTAGATACCACCTAAAATATACTTTCACTACCTGGTATATCACATGGCACATAAGTGGCACCCATGAAATATTGGATAAATGAAGGAAGGAATAAATAAATGGAATATCCTTTGGAGATGCTCAGAGTCTCTAAGAGAAGTATGAATCGGGCTTACAAAACTGTTGGAGAAATAAAGCTAACTGGAACAGGTGAGGAAAGGTTTCACAGAAGAGCATGAGTCTTCATGGATGAGTAGGAGTTTATTGGATGGAAGGGGGAAAGGACTTTTCCAGGTAGAAGGAATTACTACAGAGAGTTCCTGGAGGAAGGGGAGGACTTGGCTTGTTGGGGGTTTCTAGTGGTAAGGTACAAAAGTTCACGAGAGGAGAGGAGCTTGGTGATGTGGCTGACTAAAGGTGATGCATATGTATGCATCTCAAGAATGAAATGAAGGCCCAAAAGGAGTTCTTAAAGGGAAGGAAGCTCTTTGAAGTTTTTCCAGCTCTCAGTTTTCAGGCTCGGCCTGTGTCCTCCTGAACCTTCTGCTTTTTGGTTTATCTCATTTGGCATCATCTCATTCACCAACCCCCCTACCTCCCCCCCCCCAATAAATTAGTGCAATAATTCTCTTTATCCCCATTTTACTAATGTGTAAATTAAAGAATGAAGAATATAACCTCCCAAAGTTCACACAACTAGTAAAAGGCAGTGGAATCCAAACTAGCGAAAAGGTAACATTCACTTACACAAGCATCAGCACACCTCTGTGCAGCCCAGAGCAGGCCAGTGGAGAAAGGTATGTAATGGATGGAGCTTATATTTCCCCTCCCTGCATATTGCATCCAGAGGCATCAGCCCTGATTCTGCACAGCTTTTCCTTGTTGACTGGTTATATTGTATATCTAATCTGAAACTCCTCCTTGTTGTTTCCAGGCCCCAGCTCAAATTTACCAAGTTTTAAGCATCTAGGCTCAATGTTGTTCTGCACAGAGAGTAGACATTTTCATCTACATTTTAATTTCATTTTGTTACCCTCCGGGGTCTTACTTGAACGCCATCTTTTACTTGGCTGCTCATTGTTCATTCATCAGTGTGGTGAAGTATGCCCACTGCTCTCTCTCCAGTCTCTTTTTTTTCTTACTATTTAACAATCCAGGACAGCTCCAGCTATACATGAGGAAACAAGAATGGTGATGGTTCAATTATTTGCAAATTAATATTTTTTTAAAGATTTTATTTATTTATTTGTCAGAGAGAAATCCAGCTAGAGAGGGAACGCAAGCAGGGGGAGTGAGAGAGGGAGAAGCAGGCTTCCCGCCGAGCAGGGAGCTGGATGCGGGCCTCTATCAAGGGACTCCAGGATCATGACCTGAGCCGAAGGCAGATGCTTAATGACTGAGCCACCCAGGGGCTCCTAAATTAATATGTCTTAGTAATGGCAATTTGGTTGGAAGGATTTAAAGGACAAGAGGATTGTCTTGAGAATTCATTTGCATAGTTAGATGAGGGGATGTGTGTGTGTGTGTGTGTGTGTGTGTGTAGAGAGAGAGTTATTTTGAAGGCTTTTATCATCATAATTATAAAATTATAATGAAGAACATATTTGTTAAATCTCCACCTCTCATTTTGAGAGAACAGCTTCCTTTCTTGAAATAAATCTTTTGCAACACCTTTCTACTTTTATCAGCAAAGATCTGTATAAGGGATATCTCCTGATGAGAGAGTCAATAATGTGTCAGTCTTGAGTATTTGCCAAATCTCTGTTCCTCCTAGAATTGATCTATTAAATGGAGTTAGGCCCAATACAGGGACTCTGAGGATGAAGGACTCTCAGATCAGCTGCTTCCTGGTGGCGGTGCACAGGAGAAGAATGAAATACAAACAAGTCAGCTACAAGATGGAGGGAGCAGGGGTCCACAGCTGAAAGGACTGTGCCCTGAACAACTCCTCAGCCTGGTATTTATTAGATACAAGATAACAGTTAACAAAGGCGTTAAAAATTATACATTAACCCTATACCTAGTAGGTAAAGTAGAAGGAATGTGGGTTACACATGGATTCCAAGTCTTAAGAAGAAGAGCATTATATGTTTAGTCAAACAGTAGAGGATTTATAGTTGAACAAGCACATTTAAAGAAATTATCTTGATTAAAATAGGCTGTGTCCAAAGTAGGGACGATAATGAGAAAATGAAGCAGGCGGCTTTCCACCCTGAGTGGGCCAGGTGTTCCGGGCTGCCCGGCTTCCAAGATGTAAATCATCCTCTCCCTCAGAGGTCTGCTACTAGTACATGTTTCTCTTGATACTATATTTAAGGATTGCTCGCATGATTAGTACAATTTCTCATAGGTTATATTTTAAGTAATACATTTTTCTGAGGGACAGTTACACATATCCTTACTACAATGTTTTCTTCTAAAGCTTTGTTTTCATCATTTTCAAGGACATGTCACTTACAATACTTGTACTTTGTAGCAAAGGCAAAATGTCACTTATTCCAACACCATTAATCTGTCAAACTGGACAGTTTCTGGTAATAGGGTCCGTGTTCAAAGGAACGAGGCTAATACAAAAGCGAAGGTTAAGCAAAGCTTTATTTCGCGCCAAGCATCAGAAATTTTACTGGCTTGGGCCAGGGTTGCTTCCCAAGAGGGAGAGAGTGGCCCCGCCTAATTTCTCAGGCTAGCTCTTATAGGACAACCCCCCAAATCACAAGCTGACCAGGGTCATGTAGCTACCTGAGTTAATTTGCACTTCTATTGTCCCTGGAACCCAGAGGTTGAGGGCATTTGGGTGTTCCCCTCCTGAGCCTAAATACTGGTAGTGAGCCACCCATTCTTAGTTTGCATTTCCATACCTCCAGGGAGGGGAGGTTAAGGGGGTTAACTGATTGGGTGTCTCCTCCAACCTGGATTGCCTTTGTTTTCCAGGGGCTGTTTGCCCTTTTCTCCCTGAGCTGTTTTTCTGACTAAACAAGATGGCGGCTTGGATTTTAAAACAGCTCCTTACATCTGGCTGTAGTTAGCCTTTGAAGTGGTGATGAGCAAGTGATAAGCATATTTCCAAAGTGTTTATCCAACGTTCTTCAGAAGATAATATTTTTAAGCACTTCAAAAATTTCTATTTACAAAACGGTATGTATTTGGAGATTATTCTAATTTCTTAATGTCCTATTTTCCAGACAGTCTTTGATAATACTGGGAAAAAAGTTGGAAATCTGACCTACGCTGTTTACTAGTTGTGTAGCTTTGCATAAATCAATAAATATTACTCATTTATTTCTTCTTCATTCTAAATGGATATAGTGTTTACCTTCTAGGATTGTAATGAGAATAAAATAATATCTGTGACTACCTCTGAGAACTAAATAATATTAATTAAAGTGAAGATACAAACATCAGATTTCTCTGAGACTTTTCTCAATGCCAAGAAGAATTAAGCACTCATATATTTTGGACCCAGAAATTTGATGTCAATAAATATTGCTTATTGTCTTATTATTGTGTCATTGTGTCAGCTTTGTATTTTTCTGGTTCTTTAGCTTCATCAAATTGCTTGAGTGCAGGGTTTACTGTCTTATTTATTTTCATCCTCAAAAGCTAACTCACTCCGGAAGCAGTGTTATAATAGGAGCTGATTTAAAAAATGGAGTTAAGCAAATGATAAAATGGTCGGCTTGTGTTTGATATTTTTCGGGCTGCCTTTAGATATTGTGTGTGTCTGTGACTGTTCTACCCATTTCTCCCTCTGTCTCTGTACCTTTGACTAGTCAGTCTTTCAGGTGGGTACTTACTCACTCCTAATTAATTGGTACACAGTGTAGGACATATTTGCATAGCTGCAAACTTTTGAAAGAAGAAAACTCTGAATTCTCCAAAATGAGTATACAGAAGTATAAGTTCATGCAGCAGCACTTTGAGTAGGGAAAGTCAGACTGGGTATTTTGTGCTAAGAGGACTAAAAATTATACCTAAAACATAGCCTTCTTCTTCAGCAGTCCTCCTCCTTTCTCAGGTATTCCAGCCACATATTCATAGCATCAGCTCTGTATTCAAATAGATTTTGGTAAAGTTGATTATGATAATGTAATTAAAATGACCTCAATATGAAGAATTAAAAGAAGAAAGAAATTATAATTAAGCATGAAGTCTAATTTTAGGACTACAGGAAGGAAAAAATAGAGTATGTATCTGCTTATTGAGAGATATGTGCGGATAAAAATATAGAAGCTGAAGGCACCTGTGTGGCTCAGTGGGTTAAAGCCTCTGCCTTTGGCTCAGGTCATGATCTCAGGGTCCTGGGATCGAGGCCCACATTGGGCTCTCTGCTTGGCAGGGAGCCTGCTTCCTCTTCTCTCTCTGCCTGCCTCTCTGCCTACTTGTGAACTCTCTCTCTGTCAAATAAATAAATAAAATCTTTTAAAAAATGGCTAAAATATTTTTAAAAAGATATTTTCTAACCATTTTTCTGCAGTTTGAACCTTTACCTTCAACTAAAATAAGTTTGTGAACCAAAGATTGCAAAAACAGTTCTGACATGCATACGCTAAACTGTGATAAACACTTCAAGTTTTCATTTTCCTCAAAAGCTATAATTATCAAAGGCATATAGGTATCAAACTTCTAAATTTTTAAACACTTTGTTGTTGAAAAAAGCAGACATTTCACTTAAGTAGACACTTCTTGGGGGTATATTTTGCTTGTAAATTGAAGGACATACAATTTTAAAATGCTAAGGATGCACTTTAGTCCATTTCAAATATTAGAACATGTATGTGAATGCTTTATAAAAACACTCTAGATTTGACAGGTAAGAGATTAGTTATACGAAGTACTGCAAATGAAAGCAAAAATCCCTTCTGAAGAAGTAAATTTACTAAGTTATTTAAAGAAAAAAAATACATCCTTGACCAAATGTTTATGGTGCTTTATTTTTACAGCCCATCCACTTAATAATTCTAGTTCACTTCTCATCATTGTGAGCTTGGTAAAAATGGATCCTGAAGAGACAGGTAGGACTTACTTGCCATTAGACACATCACTAGTGTATTCACACAATGTCAATCGATGTGGTGTCAGCTGTTACAACATGGCTATTGTCCTAGGTATCTATTATCAAAACCAAAACAGAATGAATAGAAAGCAAGCCAGCGTAATTGGGATTGGGTTACAGTTTAAAAATTTTGACATAGAATTGTTCTAAAGCAATGTGTAAAAGCCTCTTGAAACTGGAGCAAACATAGCATGAAGAATCATACACTAATACAGTTTTTAAACCATCTTATTTTATTACTTATTTTACAGAAATAAATAAGGTTTTGAGAAGTGAAATAAGTTGCCCAAGTTCCCACAGTTCCTTTGTAGCAGAGATAAGGTAAGAACTCAGGTGCTCTTTATACCACTCCAAAGTCATTCATGAAATGGACCCTTATGAAACAAACATAAAGTATACCTGGAAAATGTACATGGTAGCATGCCAAAAACACTTGAAAATTAGAAAGAACAAAGTTAAAATCTACTAGTAGAAGTCTCTAATTTGTTCTTAAAACATGATAGGATCAACCAGAAGGATAAAGAATGGGCAAATCCAAGGTAATTTCTCTGGAAGAACAGACTTGCCATTTTTGTCTCAAGGATAAGAAGGCATTAGGAACAAAACCAAAGCCTAAATTTCTAGCCTTGTTGTCAAAATAACTGGATTTACTTATAGGGATTGATTAGTTTGAAGGTTGGAAACCACCACTAGCTATGAAAAAAACTTGAGATTTCTACTTTGGAAGATGGAGGAATATGAGACTAGAATTATCCTCCCACTAGAAACAACTAAAATACTGGACAAAATATATTTAAAAAACCTCTTTGAAATCACTGAACATCAGTCAATAAAGGCTAGTTATCTTTGAGAATGGCAAACAAATGAGGTGAATCCTATTATTTCCCCAGATTACTGCCTGGAGAAAAATTACAGGTGAAAACTCTGGGATAGAAAACCTAGGTAAAGCCTGGTAGTCCTTCTGATTTGAAAATATGGAGATAGAAGTCTGGGCAAGCCAACTTGCCTAAAATGCTCAGAGCAGAGAAAAAAGAGCTATACAAAGAGAGAACTTGAGATCTAAAGAGCATGCCTTGAGAGTTGAGCTGAGAACTGATCAGTGCATGTATCTGGGAAAACTCTCTGAGGCTGGGAAAGATCCAAGGATTTGAGAGAATGGTGATTTAACAGATCTGGAAATACAAGCTGTTTCCAACAGCTAAAACGGAAAACAGTTCTCAAAGGATTGGTTAGGATACTCAGAAAGGTATATTTTCTTCTTCTAGGACAAACTTAGGCTGAGACTAGATGTTGTTCTTGTTCTGTCTAACAGTGTAAAGGAACAGTATAAAAATCAAGCTGTTACCAAGCTGCTTAGTTAAAGCTCAAAACAAAACTTGGGAATTTTTGAAATTCAAAGTTATCCAACAAAGTAAAATTCAAGATGTTGGGCATCCAAGTAAAAACCACCAGACATGCAATGAAGCACTAATGTACATGCATTATGAGGAAATAAATTATTCATTCAAAACCTACTCAGAAATAACACGGATAATTGAAGTAGTAGAGGACATCAAATTATTATAATTGTCTTCCATTTGTCAAAGAAGACAGAGGTAGAACATGTGAAGTAGAGAGATTAAAAATACAAAAAAAAAAAACAGTCAAAGTACTAGAGATGAAAATTGCTATGCATGCAATAAAAAAACACATTGGCAGATTAGACATTGCAGACTATTCACCAATGGCAGCTATACAAAACACAGAGAGAAGAACTGGAAAAAAATAAACAATATGATTGAATTGTGGGACAAATTCATCAGACATATACGTAATTGGATGCTTGCAAAGGGTTGGATATGATTTTTAAAGAAATAATGGTTAAAAATTGCCAAAATTTGAAGAAAACTATAAATTCATTGATCGAGTAAATTCACTGAACCTCAAACACAATAAACATGAAGAAAACTATGTCATAACATATCAAAATCAAATTGCCTAAAAGCATATTAAGAGGAAATACACAAGTTAGAGATGAAAACAATTATTAAAAGGAAAAAAGATAAGGCTGATAAAGAAAAGGTAGACTTTCATCAAGAATGAAAGATAGAGAAGACAGTGGAGTAATATCTTTAAAGGTCTGAAAGAAAAAATAACAGACAATCTAGGAATTTCTAGAAACAAAAATACATTTCCAAAACTAAAGTGAAATAAAGATTTTTTTTGCACACACAAAAGCTGAAAGGTTTAATCATCAACACTGTAAAAAATGTTACAGTAAGTCCTCCAGTCAGGAGGAAAATGATACCATATGGAACCATGGATGTACAAAAAGTAAAAAGTTTACCTCTAAATCACTTTGAAAATGTTAGCTACATAGAAGACTTATGTAAAGTTTTAAATCTCTTTAAAATATAATCAATAATTTAAAGCAAAAATAGTAACAATGTATGATGGTGTTTATAAAATTTGTAGAAGCAGAACATCTGATAGCATCACAAAGTCCAGAGGGGAAGAAATGGAAGTACACAATTATAATGTTATGTTCATATATCACATGTGAAGTAACAACAACTCATGGAGACTAAAGATGTATACTTAAACCAGAAAGCAACCATAAAGTCTAAAGTAACATGAAAAAGAATTGCTTCCAGTAATTCAACATGAAAGATAAAAACTACTCAATTAATACAAAATAAGGCAGAAGGAGAGAAAATGGGAAACAAAGAATAGATAAAACAATCAAAGAAAGGATAGCTGGGGGCTCAGTCAGTTAAGCATCTGTCTTTGGCTCAAGTCATGGTCCCCAGGTCCTGGGATTGAGACCTTCGTCTAGCTTCTTCCTCTGCTTTGCTGCTCCCCCTGCTTGTGCTTTCTCTTTCTCCCTCTGTGACAAGTAATAGAATCTTTAAAAAAAAAATGACAATCAGATAACAAATAACGAAGGGTAGATTGAAACCCAGCCATTTAAAATCACATTTAGGAATGCCTGGGTGGCTCAGTTGGTTAAATGACTGCCTTCAGCTCAGGTCATGATCCCGAAGACCCCGGATCAAGCCCTACATTGGGCTCCCTGCTCAGCAGGCAGCCTGCTTCTCCCTCTCTCACTCCCCCTGCTTGTGTTCCCTCTCTCACTGTGTTTCTCTCTGTCAAATAAACACATAAAATCTTAAAAATCATATTTAATGTAAACGGGCTAAATTTTCTCACTAAAATAGATTGTCTATTTATCTAAAAAAAAAAAAAACCCAACTATATGCTGCCCATAAGAAACTCACTTTAAATATAATGACACAAAAATCTTAAAAGCATGAAAAATAATATACCGTGCTCATACAAATTATAATAAACCAGGAATAACTATATTGATATCAAACAAAGTATATTTCAAAGGGTGTGGGTGTTATTTCATAATTATAAAAGTGTAAATTCAAGAATCAACAATTCTAAATTACCCACAAGAAGAGAACTTTAAAACACATGAACAAAAACTGATAAAAACACAAGGAGAAATAGACAAACTCATTTTGCGGTGAGAGATTTCAGTAGCCCATTCTCAATAACTTTAGAAAAGGAGGCATAACAATTAAGATTATACACATCTTAAATAACATTGTAAGCCAATTGACCTCACTGAAATTTATATAGAAAACAAGTCTCTATAATTGAAAAATATCCAGGTAATACAATTAAATTAAATTAATAATCAGTAACTGGAAGATTTGGGGGAAAAATTCACAATTCAAAATAACCTATGAGTAATAGAATGAATCAGATAAGAAATTAGAAATGCTTCTTAACTGAATGAAAATGAAAACAACCTACAGAATATGTGTGATGGTGATGCCACTAAAATAGTGTTTTGGGGGAAGGTTATAGTACTAAACACCTATGCTAGAAAAGAAGAAAAGATTTCAAATTAATGACCTCAGCTCCTACTTTAAGAAACTCAAAAGGAGGAACAAAGTAAACCCAAAACAATCAAAAAAGGAAATAATAAAGGTTATAGACAAAATAAATGAAATAGAAAAGAGAATTCCAATAGAGAAGATGAATAAAATTTTGATCTTCTTTGAACACTTAAATAAGAATAATAAACTTCTGTTCAGATAGATCAGGACAAAAAAAGAGAAGATATAAATTACCAGTAAGCAAATAAGAGAGGTGACATTACATATTCTTCAGATAGTAAGAAGATAAGGAGCTCATGGGGGCAGTAGTAAGATTATACTATACATGGTAAAGGCAGTGGGAGAGATTACTATCAACAACCTTATGACAATAAATTCAACAACTTAGGTTAGATGAACAAATTCTTGTAAGGCACAAACTAAAAAACTTCACTTAAGAAGAAATAGATAACCCAAATAACTCTATATTTATCATAGACTTTCAATTTGTGGTTTATAAACTTCTCACAACATGAGCTGCAAGCTCAGATGAATTCACTGACAAGTTCTGCCAATTAAGGAAATAGCAATACCAATTCTCCATGAAGTCCTTCAGGAAAATTGCATGACCAAAGACATATAAGAAGAGAAAATTATTAATATCTTTTATGAATATAGATGCAAAATTTCATAATGAAATTTTAGTAAATAAAATAAAATCTTAGCTAGAAACATAACACATCGTACCAAGTGGGTTTTTACTTTCCAGGAGTGCAAGTTTGGTTCACCATTAGAAATCAGTGTAACTCACTATACTAAGAGATTTTAAGAAAATAAAACATATGGTCATCTCAACAGATTGAGAGAAAGCATTTGAAAAAAATTAATCATTTATTTTTGATAAAAACTTTCAACAAACCAGGAAGAGAAGGAGACATAATTTCAAAAAAGACATATATTACAAACCTACAACTAACATCATTCTTTTGGTGGAAAACTGAATATTTCCCACCAAGATCAGAAACAAGGCAAAGCTATCTGCTTTAGATACTTCTATTAAATATTTTCCTAGAGGCTATAATATGTGAAATGGGCAAGAAAAATAAATAAACAGCATGCAAATTGGAAAATGAGAAATAAAACAGTTTTTATTTGCAGATGAAATGATTTTCTCTGTAGAAAAAGTATGGCACCTGAAAGCAGCTAGTAGAACTATTGAGTGTGTTTAGTTTGGTTAGTTTGGTGAAGTTAGTATAAGTTCAATTATACAAAATAAAATTGTATCTTCATATGTTTGCAACAAACATTCAGGAATTGACATTTTTAAAATGCCATTTACAATAACATCAATAAATGTGGAATACTTAGGACTAAATATGACAGAAGATATGTAGGATATGTATATGAAAATACAGAGCATTGTTGAGAGAAATGAAGACCCAAATAAATAGAAAAAGCATGTTCATGGGTTATGGATGAGAAGATTTAATTTGTCCCTTACTTTGTTTATACATGCAACAAAATTTCAAATGAGAACATAGTAAGATTTCTTTGGTGGAAATTAATAAACTGCTTCTAAAACTCATGGAAATGCAAAGGACTTTGAATAGCCAAAATGATTCTGAAAATGAACATTGCTTAGAAGGTTAATAACATTATCTGACTTCAAGACTTATTATAAAGCTACAGTGAGAGTGGCATCAATATAGACAAATAGATTAATGGAACAGAAGAGATAGTCCAGAAATAGACCTATACATACATGATCAATTTGACTTTTTACAAAGTTTCAAAGACAGCTTTCCCTTTCCACAATTCAGTGGAATGGGGACAATGTTTGTAGCTATTGGTCTTTGAATAATTGGAGATCCATATGTAAAAAAAATTTCCACAAAGCTAAAACAAATAAACAAAAATCCTGCAGGATTTTAAGGCAGGGATAAAAAAGACTTTATAGAATATTATCCCCTAGAGATGTGGGAGGTTGTCATTATTGCATTTCATTTATTCTCAGACACACTTTTTTTTTCATTTTTAAAAACATTTTTGAAATCCATCTGTGATTAAAATTTGTGGCATCTTGTAGTTCCTGTCAGGTGGCAGTCCCAGCACAATTGTCATTTCCTGCATGTGTGTGAATTTGACCTTAGTTGCAATGCTTTACTACACTTCAGGTGATAGATGTATCTTGATATAAGACATGTAACTTCATTTGGGCCATATTTAGTATAGGCAACCTACATTTAATTCTGAATCTTATATTTTTGCCAACGGTCGCAAATTATTCTGAGCTAACTTTGGTGAATAAGATTGAGCATCCATCTGGAGAATTGTTTTAGCCCCAAAGCGATATAACTATAAAGAGAGAGTATTTCTTGTGTGGCTAATAAACTGTCCTGGCAGTAGTTCCAAAAGAATGTTCCTAGCATATTTTGAGCAGTATCACAGCTAGCATATTTTGTGCAGTGTTCAGAACTACATGAAGACAAAGACAGCATGTCTTAACATGTAAACATAAGAATATGTATACAAAGTAACTTATTACTTTGTAATCTTACTTCAAAAGTAATTATACAATTACTGATTTCATCCAACAAATGTATAATGAGTGCACACTCTATAGGATCATGCTAGGAACCATAGGGAAGATAATACTAATTAGTAATAATATCAGCCATGGATAAAACAATACTTTGTATTTGAAAAAATAATCTTTAAGTGTTCAGACATGTGTTATCTTATTTAATCACTCCAACAACCCTGTGAAAAATGCACTATTATCTTCATTTTCTAAATGAGTTAATGAAGAAGTAGGTTAAATCACTTTCTCAGTGTCACTTAATACTCATTTAAGATGAGGCAGAGCTAAGCAAAGCCTATCTAAGCTAACTACCTCTGAGGGACTTGTGAAACTCTGATCTTAAGCAACTTTCATCTGATAAATAGAAAGGAAGGTAAGGACTTCATCTTCTCATCTTTGTGTTTAGACCCTAGAAGATGAAGTCCTTACCTTTCTTTCTAGGGTCTAAACACAAAGGTCAGAACTCTGTTTATTTTATTAGGTTTGAGTAGAAGAAAGGTATGGAATTCTGAGTTTTGTGTAACCCCAACAGCTGAGTTTAATTTAAGAAGCTTAACATGACAGTTGAATATAGTCCATTTTAAAGCAATAAATCAAGAAGAAACGTTAGGAGTCTGAACTATGATAATATAATGGCTTTGAAAATGGAGTTACAGGGATAATGCAGGCAGAGCACTATATTGACATGTGTTGTCAGTGTGCTACCAGAGTTTGGTTTTTTTCATTGTTGTTGTTTTTATTTTTTTAGTTTTTGTTTTGTTTTGTTTTGTTTTGTTTTGTTTTTGAGAGAAGACAAAGGTGGGGTGAGAGACATTTACTGGGTCACTACAATTCCTTATGAATTCCTAAAATGAAATTCTGATAAGAAATAATTGATTTTGCTTTTTCCCAGGAAACGGTACACTGTTGAAACAATAAAATAGTGTTTTAAGAGTTTGAAGCTATACAGAGATAATATATTATTCCTTAATTATCTATCTCTATCTCTTATCTATCTATCATCTATCATCTGTCTATCATCTATTTATCATCTACCTATCTAGCCTGCTATCATCTATCATCTGCCTTTAGCTTATTGGTTAAGGGCTGAACTTGGTGCTAGACAGCTCTTTTTATCTCTAAAGTGTCTAATATATGCCTTTGAACAAAATTTCTTACTTTGTTTAGCCCAAATTGTATATGTATGTAAAATGGGAACATTAATGGTTCTTTCCAAATAAGTTTATTATGATTAAATGAAATAATATATTTATAGTCTTTATCATAGTCTTTTGTCATAGGCAACACTAAAAATATATGAACATGCACATATGTGCATATTTTAAATTGTATAAATATATTTGTGGATGGGCTATCAATTCTGCTAACTGGGTGTTTATTTCCTTTGGGGACTAATTACAGTACCGATGAAAACAGATTGTTGAAAATATCATCCTGTGGGAAGAGTTAATGTTTCATGCCTTGTCAATTCTTTTCCATCTCCTTTGGTGGCTACTTGTAGCTAAAGCAGCCCCAGTTCCCTAGGTTCTTCTTAGGATTCTCTCTCTGGCATATCTTTCAGTTGCTCTTGGTACCATGAGACCTTCCTAATTTATCTATTTCATTACAGGAACCAGGCTTTATTTTTGGACTTCATTCTCCAAGTACTTGATAACAATAACCTCATGTACATATGCATGGATTATGATGACTTAATGAATTACTTTTCCAGAGAATGGATTTACATTTAACTGAAATTAAGAGTTTAAGATAATGGTTCTCAAACTTGAGTATGGGTCAGAATCATGTGAGGGCAATAAAACACAGGGGATGGGCCCCAATCCCATCACCTCTGAGTAGGGCCAGAAAGAGACCTGAGGACTAGGACTGTTGATGCTGTTGTGTAGGGACCACATACCTTTGCTTTAAGCTAAAGGGTTACTATTAGAAGGAGTTTCCAGAATTCCAACTAGGTCATAGGGCAGGCATTTGTTGTAAGAGAGACCTTTAGTAGGACTTCTAGAGAATAGATGGAGATATGTTCGCAGTCAAGTGACTTCTGTTAACAGCAAAGATTGTTCAATACCTTTATTTATTTATTTATTTATTTATTTATTTATTTATTTATTTATTTATTTATTTTACCTCCAAGGTGTCTGATGAGGATTCAGCTGTCCAGAAAATATATTTTATATTGGAAAGCTTTTTTTTTTTTTTTACTTTCTACCATAGGTGGTCTCTAGTCTCTTTACTCCACAGAAATTTCTGTGTGTATACCACACTGACTTTTCAAATCTGCATGCATTAACAATCTAGTGCCTCTTTCTGCACACATTTTGTGTTTTACTTTAAATTTATTTTATTTTTTCAGTGTTCCAAGATTCACTAGGTGTGGGGCATGGGCAATAAACACATTTTATTTATATTTAGGTTTGCTTTCTGAAAGTATAAAAAATCTGAAGAGAATCCCTGCCTTCTTGGACTCCTCAGTGATTAATGTGTCGCCATTAGGATGGAAAGGATAAAAAACTGCCACCTCTCTAACTTTGGAATTTGTATCACTTCATAGGAAGTTACTAACGTGAATCCTGAAACTCAAGGGCTCATTGTATTTAGGGTCCAGATGAAATGAAAAGGAAAGGCATGCCCGTTGTTAGAGGGTTGTCTTAGTACTCTGAATTGTTCAGATGATTGTTTCTTTGTAATTGTCCACGCAATAACTTTAATTTTCTACACTGCATAGATAAGCCTGGTTGAACTCAAACAACTGAATTATTTAGGATAACATCAGGAGTGTTTGTAACAGTTGGCAATTGTGTGGAAATTCATGTTTCAAAAAGTGAGTAATTATATGTACAGGTATCAAACAATATGCATTATAAAGTACTCATTTGAACCAATTATAAATGATTGGCCCAATTACCCTGAACTTTTGTATTTTTAACGGTTTGCATGTTGAGTTCCAGTCCAACTCAAGCTTAGCTTCAAAGCCTCCTTTTGATCTCTGAATTGCCTGCTGAAAAATAGTTATCCATAGGGCTACACTAGAACACACTTTCATGTCCTTTTCCCCACAGCAAACTCATGTGTCTCATCAGCCAATTCTACTCCTGAAACATTTCTTTGTCTCTACGAAATTTCATTTGTGTGTTTGCTACTATGACATGCTGTCTTGGTGCACATCTGTATTTTGCCACAATTTGTTATCTCAAAAGAGGCTTCTTGACTAGTTTTGATTTCACTTTAGATTTTCTTCGATGTTTGGATTTAATTTCCTGTCCATTGTCTCACCTGTCTGAAACTTGGTAGATAAGTAAAAAATAAATAATTAAAATTGATGGCTATTAGATTTAGGTGTACGTAGTCACCTCTTTCACCCTTTCCAATACCCCCTATCCAATCCACTTACATTGGCAATATTTTTTTATACTTTAGTCCTCCTACCTGTTATTCCCTTTTGTGCAGGTCTTCCTTGATGTAAGAAACTGATTGTGGATATTAACAAAAGAGATGAAAACACTTCTTTGTTCTTTTTTTATTCCACTCTGCAGCTTCTTTAAGCAATTATGTCTTTGCAAAGGGAATGATTGCCTCATTAACTCTTTGTGGAAATGGTCTAAAATCCTTTAAGGAAGACAGAGCCAAAGGATATGCTTTTCTACTGCAAATGACACCACCATTAGTGATCTCCAGTCAATAATGTCAAAAATACGGGTGGCTTTGAAATGTCTTGAATCTTATGAGCTTGTTCCTCTTTTTTCCACACCTCTCATGCCCTGTGAATTTATCTGAGCAAATGCTGAAATTAGTAGCAAATTACAAAAATAAAGATTTTGCAATGATTTCAAGGTAAAAGAAAATGCTTGCATTGAATTGATTGATTAGGGTCTACGAAATCTGATGACTATAAGAGAAGATAAAGGATTTTGTTGAAAGGATTTGAGTAGAAGCATTCTATGTCAAAGTGGGAAGGGGGGTTAGGGAGAATGCAAATCTATCTTGCATGTAAAAATCTTTGTGTGAGACTTTGGTGGTGAAAGAAAGTGCTCTTTGGTACCTAAGGTATGCTGAATGAGGAACTAAAGCAGGGGAAGACAAAAAATTCAATAATCACGATGCACAATATTTTAATGGGATATATTAAAAATTATTACAGAAAACCCATGAGGGACAAATATAAAATTTTAAATAAAAAACAGATAAATATTATCTGAATATTATCTGATTTTTCCTTTGCCTCAACCTTCAATATGGCTCCACATGGCACTATTTGGGGAATTAGTATGTCAAAATGCCGTATAAATTAATTTGCATATATATTTGTGGGTGTTGGCTGGGGTAAAGAGTTCTACTTTAAGCTTCACCTCAGTGAAGAATTGACACAATAGGATTATAAAATCTAAAAGTAGAAAACACATCTAATGGGAAAGCCATTAGTTTGGGTAGAGTATTTCCATCTTTTGGAGGGAAGCACCATTAAAGAAACTAAAGATGAAGATAAGAAGAACTATCAGCCTGACAGCAATTGTTCACAAAAACTTGCTGGGCACATTTTGAAACTTGGTAGAAACATCCACAGAAAAAGATAGGTCGCTCCGTGTATTCTGAAGTAGAGAGAAGATAAGCAAGAGATACACTTACTGCTTTTTCTTTGGGTAAATTCTTAACACTAAATGATGTTAGAAGCAAAGAAGAATTTAAAGAACAGAGAGAGGTTTGAAGAGCAAGACAGTGGCAGAGTAGGAAACCTAGATATCATAGAGTTCCAGGAGTTCAGGTAGATAGTTATCAAACCAGTCTGAACACCTACAAACAAAATAGGAAATTGAAGAGAAGAGCAGCTATTCTAGGAACAGACAAGTGACCACTTTCTGGAAGGTAGGACGTGCAGAGAAATGAATCCAAGGAGACATTTGGGAAGACAGACCACAGGGGGAGGGGCCATCTTCTGGTCAGCAGTAGAGCAGTGAAGCACAAAATTGAACCATTAGAAGTCTGCTCCACTGAGGGTTGTCACTCCAGAGGCTAAGCAGGGGGGTGGAACCTTCATTGGGACAGTGTGGTCTCAGGACCCACGGGGTCACAGAAGGACCTGGCGTATCTGAGCATGGCAAACCTCCCAGGTATCAGAGGGAGAAAACCGGCTGCAGAAGTGGAGCCAAGGAGTGATAACCTGAGCTGAGGGTTACCTTAAACCATGATCCAAGACACAGTTGGACCACTGCTCTTCAAGCAAGGACCCCACGAGTGGCAGATCCAGATAGACCACCAGGAGGAGTGGTACAGGAGTGTGCTGCAGGAATCTGCTGGGTTTGGAGACTCTAAACAGGGCCTGTGCCAGAGATAGAAATGCTCAGTCACAGGCAGGGTGAGTACAGAGTAGGGACAGAGACCAGGGAGACAGGTGTGATTGACTGCTTTTCTCTGGGGGCACCCTGAGATGTAAGCCCCGAACTCTCAGCTCCTCTGGGCCAGAGATTGGGAGGCCCCATCTTCATTCTCATCCTCCAAAGCTGTACAGGAAGTGTTCAGTGAACAAAAGCTCCCAAGAGCAAACCTGAGCAGATTGTTAGCCTGGCCCCCGGCAAGGATGGTGCAGTTCCTCCTTGGGCACAGACATTTGAGAATCACTACAGTAGGCCCCTCTTCCAGAAGAACAGGGAGAAGACCCAGTGAAGACCAAGTTCACCAATCAATGAGAACTATGCAACTCCAGAGCTAGAGGAATGCACCACATAAAATTCATGGCATTTCCCCATAATTCTTTAGTCTTTCAAAGTTAATTTTTTTTTAATTTTATTTTTTCTAATTCTATTTTTTATTTTTTCTCTTTCCTATTTTAATGTTTTTTAACTATTTTATCTTATCAATAACTTTTTAAAAATAATTTTTAATTTTCATTGTTATAGTCATATTCTATCCTTTCATTGTATTTAAGCTTATTTTTGTATACATAGGTTATTCTTTCTTTAAAATTTTGAGATACAGTTTCTTCTAATAGATCAAAGTAGACCCTAAATCTAGCACATGGCTTTATTCTAGTCTCCAGCCTCATCACATTATTTCTTCTTTTTTTTTCTTTTTCAACCAACTTCTTATCTTATCAATTCCTTTTTTAATATCTTTTAAAATTTTCATCTTTACAGTCATATTCTATCCCTTCATCCTGTATACTCTTATTTTTGTACATGTATAAGTTTCTCTTTCTTTAAAAATTTGGGAGGCAGTTTCTTCTAAAAAGTCAAAATCCACCTAAAATCAAGTCTGTGGCTCTGTTCTAGTCACCAGTCTAATCATATATGGAGAGAGAGACAGATAGATGTAGATATAGATTTTTTTTTTCTTTCTTCTCCCCCCAGTTTCAGGTCTCTTCTGATTTGGCTAGTGTATATTTTTCTTGGGGTCATTGCTAACCTTTTAGTATTTTGTTCTCTCATTCATCTCTTCTTACCTGGATAAAATGACAAGGCAGAAAACACACTTCAAAAAAAAAAAAAAAAAGAAAGAAAGAAAGAAAGAAAGAACAAGAGGCAGTACTGATGGCTAGGGACATTAGCAACATGTCAGAACTAGAGTTCAGAATGATGATTATAAAGGTGATATTTGGGCTCAAAAAAGCATGGAAGATTCTAGAGAATCCCTTTCTGGAGAAATAATTAAAATCTAAACAAGTTGAAACCAAAAAGCTATTAATGAGGTGCAATAAAAATTGGAGACTCTGACTGCTCATATAAATGAGCCTGAAGAGAGAATTAATGATATAAAAGACCAAATGATGTAGACTAAAGAAGCTGAGAAAAAGAGACACAAACAACTATTGGACCACTAGAGGAGAATTCAAGAGATAAGTGATATCATAAGATGAAACAATATTAGAAAAATTGGGATCCCAGAAGAAGAAGAAAGAGAGAGGGGCAGAAGGTATATTGGAGCACATCATAGCAAGAATTTCCCAACTTGGTAAAGGGAATAAGCATCAAAATCCAGGTGTCACAGAGAACTCACCCTCAGAATCAATAAAAATAGGTCCACACCCCATCATCTAATAGTTAAACTTACAAGTCTTAGTGACAAAGAGAAAATCCTGAAAGCAGTTCAGAAGAGGTCTATAACATACAATGGTAGAAATACTAGATTGGCAGCAGACCTATTCGCAGAGACCTGGCAGGCCATAAAGGACTAGCATGACATATTCAGAAAACTAAATGAGAAAAGTATGCCACCCAAGAATACTATATACAGCTAGGTTGTCACTGAATCTAGAAGGAGAGATAAAAAAGCTTCCAAGGTAAAGAAAAACTAAAAGAATATAGCAAACACCAAACCAGCCCTACAGGAAATATTAAAAGGGGCCCTCTAAGCAAAGAGAGAGACTAAAAGTAACAGACCAGAAAGGAACAGAGACAATAGACAGTAATAGTCACCTTACAGGCAATACAATGGCACTAAATTCATATCTTTCAATAGTTACCCTGAATGTAAATGGGCTAAATGCCCCCAATTAATAGACACAGGGTATCAGAATGGATTAAAAAAAACAAAAAACAAAAAACAAGACCCATCCATATGCTGTCTATAAGAAACTCATTTTAGACCCAAAGACATGTTCAGATTTAAAGTGAGGGGGTGGAATACCATTTACCATGCTAACGGACATCAAAAGAAAGCTGGGGTGGCAATCCTTATATCAGACAAATTAGATTTTAAGTCAAAGACTATAATATGAGATAACGAAGACACTATATCATACTTAAAGGGTTTGTAAAACAAGAAGATCTAACAACTTTAAACATCTACGCCCCTAACATGGGAGTAGCCAATTATATAAAACAATTAATAACTAAATCAAAGAAGTAAGGGACTTTAACACCCCCCCTCACTGAAATGGACATATCATCTAATCAAAAGTTCAAAAAGGAAATAAAGGCTTTAAATGACACACTGGACCAGATGGACATCACAGATGTATTTACAGCATTCCATCCCAAAGCAACAGAATACACATTCTTCCTAGTGCACATGGAACATTCTCCAGAATAGATCAAATCCTGGGTCGCAAATCAGGCCTCAGCAGTACCAAAAGATTGGGATCATTCCCTTCATATTTTCAGATCACAATGCTTTGAAACTACAATTTAACCACAAGAGGAAAGTTGGAAAGAACTCAAATACATGGAAGCTAAAGCATCCTCCTAAAGAATGAATGAGTCAACCAGGAAATTAAAGAAGCATTTAAAAAAATAATGGAAACAAATGAAAATGAAAACACAACTGTTCAAAATCTTTGGGAAACAGCAAAGGCTGTCCTGAGAGGAGAGTATATAGCAACAGATGCCTTTCTCAAGAAACAAGAAATGTTTCAAGTACACAACCTATTCTTACACCAAAAGGAGCTGGAGAAAGAACAGCAAAGAAAGCCTGAACTGAGCAGGAGAAGAGAAATAATAAAGATTAGAGCAGAAATCAATGAATTACAAACCAAAAACCAGCAGAACAAATCAACAAAACTAGGAGCTGGTTTTTGAAAGAATTAACAATATTGATAAACCCCTGGCCAGACTTATCCAAAGGAAAAGAGAAATGACCCAAATTAATAAAATCATGAATGAAAGAGGAGAGATCACAACCAACACCAAAGAAATACAAACAATTATAAGAACATATTATGAGAAAATATACTCCAGTAACTTGACAATTGGGAAGAGATGGATGAATTCCTAGAGACATATAGACTACCAGAACTGAGCCAGGAAAAAATTGAAAACTTGAACAGACCCATAACCGGTAAGAAGATTGAAGCAGTCATCAGCACTCTCCCAACAAACAAGAGCCCAGGGCTAGGCGGCTTCCCAGGGGAATTCAACCAAACATTTAAAGAAGAATTAATTCTTCTTTATTATTCAATTAATTAATTAATTGATAATTGATAATTAATTAATCAATTAAAGAATAATTAATATTATTCTTCTGAAACTGTTCCAAAAAATAAAAATGGAAGGGAAACTTCCATACTTATTTTATGAGACCAGCATTACCTTGATCCCCTAACCAGACAGAGACCCCATCAAAACAGAGAATTACAGACCAATATCCCGGATGAACATGGATGCAAAATTCTCACCAAATGCTAGCCCATAGGATCTGACAGTACATTAAAAAGATTTTTCGCCACGATCCAGTGGGATTTATTCCTGGGCTGCAAGTTTGGTTCAACATCTGCAAATCAATCAATCTGATACAATACACTAATAAAAGAAATAACAAGAACCATATGATCCTCTCAATAGATGCTGAAAAAGCACTTGACATATTACAGCATCCTTTCTTGATCAAAACTGTTCACAATGTAGAGATACAGAGTACATACCTAAATATCATCAAAGCCATCTATAAAAAACCCAAGGGAATGGGGAAAAACTGAGAACTTTTCCCGTAAGGTCAGGAACACAGTAGCGCTGTCCACTATCACCACTGTTATTCAACATAGTACTTGAAGTCCTAACCTCAGCAATCAGACAACAAAAAGAAATAAAAGGCATCCAAATTGTCAGAGAAGAATCAAACTCTCACTCTTGCAGATGATATGATACTTTATGTGGAAAACCAAAAGACTCCACTCCAAAACTGCTAGAACTCATACAGGAATTCAGTAAAGTGTCAGGATATAAGATTAATGCACAGTAATCTGTTTCATTTCTATACACCAACAGCAAGAAAGAAGAAAGAAAATTAAGGAATCGATCCAAATCACAATTTCACCCAAAACCATAAGATACCTAGGAATAAACCTAACCAAAGAGCAAAGAATCTGTACTCAGAAAATTATAGAACATTCATGAAAGAAATTGAGGAAGAAACAAAGAAATGCAAAATGTTCCATGTTCATGGATTGGAAGAACAAATATTGTGAAAATGTCTATGTTTCCTAAAGCAATATACACATTTAATGTACTCCCTATCAAAATACTATCTTTTTTTTAAAAGAGATGGAACAAATAAGCCTAGAATTTATATGGAAAAGACCCCAAGTAGCCAGAGGAATGTTGAAAAAGAAAACCAATGTTGGTGGTATCACAATTCCAGATTTCAAGCTCTATTACAAAGCTGTAATCATCAATGTAGTATGGCACTGGCACAAATCCAGACACATAGATCAATGGTACAGAATAGAGAGCCCAGAAATGGACCCTCAACTCTATGGTCAACTCATCTTTGACAAAACAAGAAAGAATGTCCAATGGAAAAAAGACAGTTTTTTCAACAAATGGTGTTGGGATAATTGGACAGCCACATGCAAAAGAATGAAACTGGACCATTTCCTTACTCCACACACAAAATAGACTCAAAATGGATGAAAGATCTCAATGTGAGACAGGAATCCATCAAAATCCTTGAGGAGAACACAGGCAGCAACCTCTTCGACCTTAGCCACAGCATTTATTCCTAGAAATATTTCAGATAAAGAGCCAGTATTCAAAATACATAAAAAACTTATCAAACACAACACCTAAAGAACAGACATTTCTCCAATGAAGACATCCAAATGGCCAACAGACACATGAAAAAGTGCTCAACATCACTTGGCGTCAGGGGAATACAAAACAAAACCACAGTGAGATACCACCTCACACTAGTCAGAAAGGCTAAAATTAACAAGTCAGGAAATAACAGGTGTTGGTGAGGATGTGGGAAAAGGGAACACTCTTATAATATTGGTGGGAATGCAAGCTGGTGCAGCCACTCTGGAAAACAGAATGCAAGTTCAACAAAAAGTTGAAAATAGAGTTACTCTACCACCCAGCAATCACACTACTGGGTATTTACCCTAAAGATACAAATGCAGTGATCTGAAGGAACACGTGCACCCAAATGTTTATAGCAGCAATGTCAATAATTGCCAAACTATGGAAAGAACCTAGATGTCCATCAACAGATGAATGGATAAAGAAGATATGACATATATATGTATGTACTTATACGTATATACACATAATGGAATACTATGCGGCCATCAAAAAGAATGAAAGCCTGCCATATGCAATGACATGGATGGAAATGAAGGGTATCATACTAAGAGAAATAAGCTTATCAGAGAAAGACAATTACCATATGAGTTCACTGATATAGGGAATTTAAGAGGCAAGGAGGGGGGTTCATGGGGAATAGGGAGGGAAAAATGAAACAAGATGGGACCAGGAAGTGAGAGAAAGCATATAATGCTCTTAATCTCAGGAAACAAACTAAGAGTTGCTGTTGGGGGGGTGGTAAGGAGAGGGTGGCTGGGTTATGGACATTGTGGTGGGTGTGTGCTATGGTGAGTACTGTGAATTGTGTAAAACTGATGATTCATAGACCTGTACCCCTGAAGCAAATAATACATTATATGTTAATAACAAAAAAAGAAAGACAAGACAGAATGGGAGATAAATAAGTCATCATCACCAAATTTTACAGGGAAAAAAGCAAGGAAGTATCATTGTATATTTTAAGTGATGATTCCCCAGCCAAGTGCTTATCATGACAACATCCCATTTTGAATTATGCATTTCTTTGGACACTTTTATGTAATAATTTAGAAAGTCAAATAACTTTTTAGTATTGAAAAAAAGACCAGGGCTCTTACTTAGAAAACTATAAAGTTTAATAAATATTGTGATGTACATTATTTTTCAAAATTAGAGTGAACAGGATATGTACATTTAGCAACATAGTAAGAATAACCCCACATGGTATGACACAGAAAGTTATAGAAAGAAATTAGAAAGTAGTATATTGTACTTTCCCTGAAGAGGCTATTAGTCTCTCCTTCTCTGTATAAATTATACTGACATTATTGTTATTTCATAGTTTATGTTTGCTGATTCCATTTACATGTTGCCTAGTGTAGAACGACCTTATAATTCACTATTTGCCCCTTCAATGTCTTCTGGCCTTCGCTTCATAATGTTTTGGGTAGCTTCCTCAGCTCCTTGTATTTTACCTAAATGTTGTTGGCTGACTCAAATATGTTAGACACATCTTTGGGCAGTGGATACACGGATTTTAATGAGACATGTTCTTTGCACTTAAGAAGCTCATATTTTCTTGAGGACGGACAGCATGGTAAAGGGTTATAACAAAAAGAAATGCAATGACAGACATATGAATGAACATTTAATCCCCTTCATACTGAGTTATTCCCTACTGGTACCACTGTCTTCATCATTTTTGTACTCTCTTATTGGACTTTCTGGTTTACAATCTCCTCTATTTCTTAGTTATTCTAAATGAATGGTGCTTCCTGATGTATTTTCTCCCACTTATCAGCACTTTCTCAACTTTCAAGTCTTCCTAGTACTTCAAGAAAATAAAACCAGTGTCCTTGGCAAAATCCTCCTGATCTTTCAAATTAGAGCTTGAGTCATTTCCAACTATATGATTCATTGTTGTGTTCATCTCCCCAAAGGCTCTTAAACTCATAGTCAACTAGATTTCTATTATTTTCTATACATTATCATATTGTTAACTTATCCCATTTGAAACAGTGCTTCATATACTTTCTCTTTCCTAAATATTTAAGGCACAGCTTAACGGCAGTATCTAGTCAAAGCTCTTCTTAGTCATTCCAAGTCACCTTCACAACAGATCTCAGTACATCTGAGATCCTTATTTTTTATCTTTTGTACCATGTAACTTTTTAGAAGTTATTTTATGCCATGAGTGTTCACTTCTGAATATACACATTGTATCTTTTTTATTTATTTTTATTTTTTTAAAAAAATTTATTTATTTGACAGAGAGAAACACAGCCAGAGAGGGAACACAAGCAGGGGGAGTGAGAGAGGGAGAAGCAGGCTTCCCACCGAGCAGGGAGCCTGATGTGGGACTCGATCCCGGATCTCTGGGATCATGACCTGAGCCGAAGGAAGTGGCTTAACCACCTGAGCCACCCAGGCGCCCCAACATACTGTATCTTTAAAAAATTAAGTATTTATGGAACAGAATTCTCAAAAAATTTTGTTTCAGGAACTTCCAGAATGTTCCCTATGGTATACATACCATACAGTAAATGTTTGCGATAATGATAGTAGATATAGAGCAGTGGTGCTTCTTGAAGAAATAAGTTAAAATTGGTTTGTTTTCTTAGTGAGCATTGTCAGCCAGTATTAAGTGAAAATTACCATGAATTTCCTGAATTGTCCTCTGTTAACAACCAGCCAAAATTTATTGGCTCAGTGGACTTTGGAAATTATGATCCTATAAAAGTTTATTAAATCAGTTTATACAACTAATGAAAATTCAAGTTAAAATATTTATATTTAAGTTTATAGAATTTTAGAGAAACATGCAGCTTTATTTAAATAAAATGAAAAATACAGTTTAAGTAAATGGATATTTTTTTAAAGATTTTTTTTTAAATTTATTGATGTGACAAAGAGAAACACAGAGAGGGAACACACGCAGCGGGAGTGAGAGCGGGAGAAGCAGGCCTCCTGCCGAGCAGAGAGCCCTATGTGGGGCTCAATTCAGGGACTCCGAGATCATGACCTGAGCTGAAGGCAGTTGCTTAACCAACTGAGCCACCTAGGTTCCCCTGGATATTGTTTTCTAATATGAACTAATATGGACTGATAGTGATCTGACTGATAGCTTTAACTAAGTAGACAAAAGGGCAATATTTTTCATTATTGGAGACAAAAAATTTGTCAATAACTAGACTGGCATATCAAAAAGCAAACTTTGTGAAAGCATAACAAGATTTTACTTAACACCACACAATTGTTCTATTTTCTGACTGAAGATAATTATATCAAGACATATTAATATGTTTTTATCCACCTCATTCTTTTTTTTAAGATTTTATTTATTTGTTTGACAGAGAGAAACACATCTAGAGGGGGGAACACAAGCAAGGGGAGTGGGAGAGGGAGAAGCAGGCTTCCCACCGAGCACAGAGCCCACTGTGGGGCTCGATCCCTGGACTCTGGGATCATGACCTGAGCCAGAGGCAGATGCTTAATGACTGAGCCCCCTAGGCGCCCCTATCCCCCTCATTCTTATACAAAAAATTGTTTGAGATGGCTTTTGATAAAAACACATAAAGTATGCTTATGAGTGGGAAATAAATACTAGTTGCACATACTCTGAAGCCAGATTACCTCAAGTTTCAGTCCACTAATGACTTAGTGGGTAATTCCTTAACACCTCTTTAGCTCAGTTCAGTCATTTGAATGTTGGGATAGCAAGAATAACTGCTAATAGAATTCTTAGGAGATTAAATACTGAATTAACATTTGTAAAGCACTTAGAACAATGGCTAGTACAAAAACATAAAAAATACTGTTATTAAAAAATATCACTAATATTACCAGGATAAAGGACAACAATTATATTAAATTGGTGAATGACTCTCAAACAGAACAAAACTTGATAGAAGTTAATTATGCAATACCACCAAAAGTCTGAAGGAAAACGTAGGTCAAATTAGGTTTATATATATAATTAAACTGTTTTTTTAAAAATGAGGTCTGTGGTATAATATAGAATGTTTCCGGTCTTGGGAACCTGGGAGGCTCAGTTGGTTAAGAGTCCACCTTCAGCTCAGGTCATGATCTCAGAGTCCTGGGATCAAATCCCTCAATGGGCTCCTTACTCGCTGGAAGTCTGCTTCTCCCTCTCCCCCCAATGGGTGCTGTCTCTCACTATCTCTTTCTCTCTAATAAATAAATAAAATCTTTAAAAAAAGGTATCTGGTCTTTGTCCTCAGTTTTTGTTACAGTGATTCAATAATTCCTGGAATTTTTTGAGTGATAGAAATGGATAGGATTTATGCTGACCAGATAACTCATGGTGGATATTTAGACAGTTTCAAGGGAGAAGTTAACCCCTCCACAAAGGCTACGTTATATGTGATTGGAAGATTGGAACTTTCAGACATTGGAACAATTCCTGACTTCAGAGTATAGAAGAGGGTCTAGAGACTGAACTCAACCATTTAGCCAATGACAAAATAAGACCCCAAATTCTGGACACCCAGGGCTTGAAGAGTATCCTAGTTGGTGAGCACATTGATTTGCCAGGAGGATGACTCAGTCTGGTTCCCTGGAGAGAAGACTTAGAAGGTCTATGTGTGGGATCGTCCAGATCTTGCCCTATGCATCTCTCTCATTTGGTTATTCCTGAATTGTATCTTTCTTTTTAAGTGGTATGATACCATAAACACAGAAGTTTCAGTGAATTCTAGGAGTCATTCTAAAGAACTATGAAGCCTGAGCAGATCATGGGAAATGTATATAGTTAGTTGTCCAGAAGTGTGGGTAGACCCCCAAATTTGCAGCTTGGACCTGAAGTGGGGTTAGCACTATGGAGAACTTTTCCCTTAGCCTAGGGGTTCCTCACTAACTTTGGATAATCGGGGTCAGAATTGAATTGGAGTGTAGGACATCCAGCTGATGTCAGAAAAGTGGTGTCAGAATAAGGTCTAATAAACAAAACTTCTAGACATAAAGAAAGTTTAAAAAAAAACTTACCTTCTGTGTAACTATTAAAAATCCCATTATATGAGAAATTTTAGTAAGAGATTAACCCAGAAAAAATAGAAGTTGGATGCAGAAGATAATATAGATCAATAATAAGGTGCAAAATCTGTCATTAATTCCAATGAATTCTTAATGAATAAAAGTATTTGTGCTAATAATAACTGTAACTAAAATTTTAGAAAATAATAAAGATGTAGGAATGCAGTTTCAAGTGTGGATAAGCCAGATAATATCTTTATTTTGGTAGCAAGATAGAGATTTCAATTCTTTTTTTAAAATATTTTATTTATTTATTTGACAGAGAGATCACAAGTAGGCAGAGAGGCAGGCAGAGAGAGAGAGGAGGAAGCAGGCTCCCTGCTTAGCAGAGAGCCTGATGCAGACCTGGATCCCAGGACCCTGAGATCATGACCTGAGCTGAAGGCAGAGGCTTAACCCACTGAGCCACCCAGGCGCCCGAGATTTCAATTCTTTTTTGTTTTTTCTTAAACATATATGAATAGGTATCTACATCTCCAGAACAAATGTATCTATATTAAAGCTATAAGGATAATCATAAAAATCATAGAAGCTAATTATATTACTTCTTAAATTAAGAAGAAAAAGAAAGAAAAATTTGAATATTCAACTTAAAGATAAGCAGGAAAAATAATATTAAAAGTTTGCTAAATAAGTGACACAAAATAAGAGCATATAAATAAATTCATATATGTCATTTACGTCTATAAATACAAATAGGTTAAGCCCAGTGATTGAAGGATAGAGATCATTATACTAATAGTTAAGAAGTCACCTGTTTCCTGCTTTCAGAAATGACTGAGGCTATATCAGTAAGATTGTATATGAAGTATGAGGAAAATATACCCAAGGAAAAGACTGATCAAAATTGAACTTATATAGCAATCTTAATTATAGATAAAATTCCTCTAAATGAATTAAATAACAAAAGTATTAATAAGCAATACCACAGAAACAATCCAATAAAAACTCTATCACAAACTTTGCACCAACACACATAAAAACATATAAACAAGCAAGCTGCAAACATGTCCAGCAATAAGTTACAGATTTCTAAAGAGAAATAGTCAAATCTATAGTCATAGAGCGGAACTGTACACTTTTCTCAGGAACTGCTAAAGACAGAAAGAAAAAATATTAGATGTATAAGAGATATAAAGAATATTTGTAAGTTTCACTTACTAGAGAAGTAGTGAGAGAATTATTATTCAAATATAAAAATATAAGAATATATAATTAATAGAATTACACACACACACACATAAGAATACATAGAACATTTACACAAAAAATGATCATGGGCAGGATTACAGAGGAAATCCCAACTAAAAAGATTCAAATGTATTAGGCTACAGTTGCTGACCACAATGTCATTAAAATTGTAGAGCAACATATAGGACAAGAAAACAAAAACATTCACGTACATTTAGTGAGGACACAGTTTAAAACAAACAA
The DNA here is from genome assembly GCA_004023965.1 of Spilogale gracilis. Classification (NCBI taxonomy): domain Eukaryota; kingdom Metazoa; phylum Chordata; class Mammalia; order Carnivora; family Mephitidae; genus Spilogale; species Spilogale gracilis. The sequence continues at coordinate 32,276 of PITA01020193.1, forward strand.
GGAAACACTCCAAATTATGGCTTTCTTCACTCTTTCTATTTCCTCCATGTGGTCATATTCAGTTATAATGGACAAGTATCAAGTTATAGGGAGGAAATTCATCCCACAGATCTCTTGGATTTTTGAAACTCAGTACACAGTGCCATGAAATAATTTTTCAAAGACAACCAACTTAGTTTTTCAAATATTCTATGGTATTAAAAACATTCTTGAGTTACCTGGGTGGCTCAGTTGGTTAAGTGACTGCCTTGGGCTCAGGTCACGATCCTGGGTCTCGAGCCCCACATTGGGGCTTCCTGCTCGGCAGGAATCCTGCTTCGCCCTCTCTCAGTCCCTCTGCTTGTGTTCCCTCTCTAGCTTTGTTCTCTCTCTGTCAAATAAATAAATAAAATCTTAAAAAAAACCCATTCTTATAAAAGAATATTAAATGATTTCAAATGAATAATTGTATTGATAACATTAAAAAAGGACACTAACTTCATCAGTATGTATCAGGAATATCATGATGAAATCTAACATACTTTACTATTTAGCCAAAAATGTCTATAAATACTTAACTTATAATAACTCTCATGTATCAACTAATTACTGCTCAGTAGTGTTTTCAAGTAAGAAAGTGGGCTTTAGGTATATGTTTGTGTTTGAAAAATATCTTCTGTCATAGTAAGAACCATTTCTGAATGAAGGAGAAAGTCTAAGCCATACAAAGAAAAGGAAATTACTTCTGTGTTGCTCTGCTTATGTTTCACAAGCATGTATGTAAAACTGAGAATGTTTTAACTCTCATAATAAAATTTTTTTCTGAAGATATTTTTAACAAGCTCCTTTTCAACTCTAGTGTAGTGTGTATCTTACCAATAGATTTGAGACTAACAAATATTGCTGTGATCAACTCAGAATATTGCAAATATTAGGGTGAAAGTCCCCCTTCAGATCACTACATTTGTATCTTTGGGTTGAATAACTCAATGTTCATAGCAGCAACGCCCACAATAACCAAACAATGGAAAGAGCCCAGATGTTCATCCACAGATGAATGGATAGGGAGGATGTGGTAAATTTGTGTGTATATATACATAATGCATCCATCAGAAAATGAAATCTTGGGGTGCCTATGTAGCTCAGTAGTTAAGCGTCTGCCTTCAACTCAGGTCGTGATCCTAGAGTCCCAGGATCAAGCCTTGCATCAGGCTCCCTGCTCTGCTCGGTGGGGGACTGCTTCTCTCTCTTACTCCCTTTTCTTGTGTTCCCTCTCTGGCCGTGTTTGTCTCTGTCAAATAAATAATAAAATATTTTTAAAAAATGAAATCTTGCTATTTGCAACGAAGTGGATGGAACTAGTGGATATTATGCTAAGCAAAATAAGTTAATCAGGGAAAAATAATTATCAGACATTCTCACTGATAGGTGGAATTAAAGAAACAAAACAGAGGATTATAGGGGAAGAGAGAAAAAATAAAACAAGATGAAACCAGAGAGTGAGACAAACCATAAGAGACTCTTCATCATAGAAAATAAACTTAGGGTTGCTGGAAGAGAGTGGGGTTGGTGATGGGGTACTGGCTGATGGATGTTAAGGAGGACATGTAATGTAATGAGCACTGGGTCTTATATAACACTGATGAACCCCAGCCTGACCTCTGAAACCAATAATTCTTTATATGTTAATTAATTCAATTTAAATAAAGACATTTTTAAAAAAGAATATTGCTAATACTAGGACTGTAGTTGTACCCTACAACTACACTAGGGTATCAAAACACATGTTTGTCTTCACAATTTCTTTAATAAAAAGATTTCCTCACTGTTTGGAGGCGACAGTGATGAAGCTGTTCTGCCAACAGGAGGGATTGAATCAGGAGGTGACAATATTTGCAAAGCAATGTTCTCTGGATTTCAAGTTGGATAAATGTGGCACCAGCAGGGGTTTCAATAACATGTACGGGCTTTGTGGATCGTTTTATTACATGCTTGTATGATAAAATATTTAGGAGAAAAAATTGAGTTCAGTTTTTCTATTCCTGTGAAAGATAGTCGTTTCTTATTTATCTACGTGTAACTGGTATATACAGAGATTGAATGACCTTTGAATGCACTTCAATTTAATTCTGTGCTTTAGGTTCCATGATTAAAAAGCAGCATCTTTTTTTCCAGGCATGTGAAGTCCAAAGAGTTTACTTCCAATACCTCATTAGGTCTTCAGTTACAGCTGGGTATTTGTTAAAAAGGAAATTAAAGGACCAAAGTTGGCAGCTTTATACTGTGCCAGCTTGCAGTTCCATAATAACTTAGGTTTTGTCTTATGAGGTTAAACTGTTTATTAATTTAATTTTTGTTTAGCAAAGCATTATGCAAATAATTTTAAGTGGTACTATATTGCTTATATATATAAAAAAAAGCACCATACCTTCCATGTCAGTGCTTAATCACTCACAGTGACTCGACACCACCAACATGAGGTTCATTTCTTTGTTGGACGCCTCTAATAATTTAGAAAGTCCACCTTGTATTGCACTCGTATCTACCTCCTTGCAACTTTTAACTATTGGGCATTTTTTTTCCCTAGAAAAAGATATCTTTCTTTCTCTGAACATTATAATTTACTTTTTGAGCCCTATATTTAGCCCTCTTAAGTAATAGGTAAAGTACTTTAAGATAAATTTTTTTGATGTTGAGAATGGAATTTGGTATTGAAATCTATGTTTTATTTCATTGAAAAATTACATAGCAATCTCATATGAATGTCTTTTAAAATAAAAACTGAAATACCACTTATAAGAAAATTAGACTCTCTTTACAGACTGTGAAACTATTTTAAATATATTTCTTATTTCACTAATGTACTAGAAGAATGAATTTTGATAGAGGAGATTAAGTATCATTGGCAGTGTAAAATTTTACCTTATGTCTAAAAATACTACATTACTTTATTTTTCTGTTGTGCAATAAAATTTAAACCTCCAGGTAAAAAATTTGCTTTTGATTTCTAAAAACTGCATGAACAATATCATAAGAGACTACAATATGGTTCAGATTTTTTGGCTGCACAGAATTTGTTCCACTAGATATTATTTAAATAAAGTAAGTCTACTGCCAAGGCTTGTCAGTTACAATGTCACTTGTAGTTGAGGGGTAAAATGACATTAGCTGTGATGGAATTGAACCTAAGCAATCTCTTTTCTTGCCTCCTTTCCCCCTCCCTCCCTCCCTCCCTCTCT
>PITA01020194.1:0-35522 GCA_004023965.1 Spilogale gracilis
TAAAGAGGTGTGTTGAGGCCACACTGTGGAATTCTGGTTTCAGGATCTGTTGTGACATAAGCTGTCACCACATTCTCTAAATCACATTGGCTGAATGGGTCCAACTAGAGCTGTTAGGATGGCAACTGAATGTATTCATTCATTTAGAAGTGGTAACTGGACATCTATTATGTGGCAGGTCTTTAACTAGGTACGAGGACAAAAACCAGTCAAAATAATAATTAAAATAATTCCAACCTTTTACTGGTATTTGTCAAAGAAAATCTTAATCATATTAAAATAAATTTGGCAATACTCATCTCTTCTCCCTTGTTCACAACTTCCTCTAGTCTAGGGCTGCTCAGGAGCTAATGGCTCATCACCACTCTGAGGCTCTGCATCCGTCCACAGAGTGGCCACCTCAATGGTGGCCTCTTTATTCCTCTTTCTCCCACCTTCTAAGATCTGTACCATATAGATCAGCTTAGTTTCATTCTTGTTCAGCTACCCCTCTCCATTTCTCAGACCCAGCCCTCCTCTACTCATTTTTTGGATACATCTGGATGTCCTAAAATCCATTTTTGTAGGAATTTACACACTTGAGAGGGTGGGGAAGGGTAGAGGTCAAACAGGCAAAGATAGCATTGTCCCAAGGAACTGGGAGGTACACAGGGTGGAAGGTGGCTGGAGCATCACAAATTCCCATTTTGTTCCCTCTTTTAACTGCCTTCCCTTCATCCATTTCTGTTTCATCAATGCACAGTCGATCTTTGCAGATTTTCCTGGTTAATCTTTGCAGATTCTCTCTTTCACACACAGGCATGCACACACACCCTACCCCCAAACATGTGACTCCTGAAAGTTACAATTATTTCTGTGGTAGCACACCTCCTTATTAAGATGCATGTAGATAATACCAGGTGTAGTCTGTTTATAACCTTCTAAATATCTTTCCTTCAGACTTGAAATTGGTGGGAGGATGGCTTCTCGCAGAACAGACACAACACTGTAGGTACCTCCCACCCAGAATCTCTCTTAAACTTCTCAAGGGTATGTGCTTACCAGTTGACAACCCTCCCAGTTTCCAGCTGCCACTAGATGTCCCTCCTAGTCAATGCTGAAATGCAATCACACTTTCCATTCTTCTTGGGGTCCCTGGGGGTGTAAATGGTTAGGTGCTCAGGTACACCTGCCTATTACCACCAGTGTGAGCAAATTAGAGTGGACTGTTTCCAATCCGGTTTTGATTTTGCCTCTGGGTGTGTCCGTGTGACTGATGGGGATCGAGGGACCTGTTTCTTCATACTAAATCAGACATGGCTTCTTGATGGCATTTCTTTAAGAAACAGAGTTGCAGCTGCTTTATTTCAGTCTTGTCCTGTCCTCAGAATGCCTCAGGTCTGAACTTCATTACTCATCCCTGCTTCCCAGTCACGCATCCCCCTTTGTCTTGTGTCTGGATTGATTTCATCAATGGGAAATTTTGGGGTTCTCCACAGTAATAATGCCATTCAATATATTTTATTAATGTTGTGGCAAATATACCCCATGGTGGCCCCTAACAAGTCATACCTTTGCATCGTCCCCTCCCTTGTCTGCTATGGAAACTGTGACCTTCCTCTTACCAATCCAATATGGCAAAGGTGATGCAATGTCATTCCCCCCTTATGGTGCATTGTGTGGTAAAGATGAAAGGATTTTACAGATGTAATTAAGGTTCCTAATCTGTTGACTCTGAGTTAGTTAAAAGGCAGATTATCCTGGGTGGGCCTCACCATACCAAAAATTAAAGCTTATCAAAAAAGAGCTTTTTAAAACAGGAGTCAGTCCATCCCTGAAGTTAGGAGCTGCTAACAGCAGAGACTGTCATTTATTCTCTTTCTCTCCCTCCCTCTCTCACTGTCTCTGATGAATCAAGCTGACATAAATTCCGCAATTATAAAAGCCCAAGCTCTGTCAATAATCTGAGAGAGCTCAGAAGTGGATCCTTCTTCGTTCACACCACCAAACAGAAGCACCGTCCACTAAACACCTTGATCTAAGCCTTGTGATATTCTGAGCTCAGGACCCAGGTTAGTTGTGCCCAGACTCCTGATCCATAGGAATTGTGTGATAATCTTTTAGGCTGCTAAATTTGTGGTAATTTGTTATGTACAATGTAATATCACTACTCATATTAAATACAGTTAACTTAGCTGCTTATGAGTAACCAGAAGTCTTTATTTTGCAACCCATCCAAATGTTATGTACTCCTACTTTTTTGTTTGTTTTTTATTTTCTTGCTTTTGGTCTAAGTGCAAAACTGGAGGGCACTTATCCCTGTTGCTTTCATAAAGCTATTTTTTTGGCATAAGAATTGTGTTACTGTCATTCATTCCTTTCTGTATTCTTCAAAAAAGTATCAGTCTTATGCTCCCTTAAGTGTTTTTGCATATAATCAATAATATTTCTACCTCTCTGAGGCTGAGCCTCTTTACCATTGTTCTATGGATTATTTTTGTGCAACATAGAATCCCTACAACAAGCTGCTTGTTTTCTTTGTAGCTTTGAAGTCTGGTTATCCCAGTCATGGTCCTAATAGTGGATGGGGCTCAAGTCTTCTTGTTCTGGGGCCATGTGTCTTACTGTTTTCTGCTCAAAGTTGACAGTGAGAGTGCGGGAGAGCAAATGGACACATGGATATCTCTAACATTACCATTCAGCGGTGGCACAAGGTTATGTTTGTGCACATTCCATTTCTCCGAGCACTACGGACTGAATTGTGTCCCCTCTAAAATTTATATGTAGCAGCCTTAACCCCCAGTTTGACGCTGTCTGGAGATCGGGGTCTTTGGGAGGTGATTAGGTCATAAGGGTGCAGATCTCATGATGGGATTAATGTTCTTATAAGACCAGACAGCATGCGATCTCTCCTTCCTTCTTCCTCTCCCTTCCTCTCTCACCCTCTCTCTCTCTGCCATGTGAGGATATAGCGAGAAAGCAGCCATCTGCAAGCCAGGAGGAGAGTCCTCACCAGAATCCAACCATTCTGGCACCCTGATCTCAGACTTCTAGCCTCCAGAGCTGTGAGAAATAAATTTCTGCTGTTTAAGTCACACATCTATGGTATTTTGTTGTGGTAGTCCCAGCTGACTAAGACACAGAGCAAGACACTTGGCAAAACCCAAAGTAAGCAGACAGAGGAGTATATTTCAACCCACAGGTGTGGAAGGGAGGATGAGTATATTTGTTAACAGTACAATGAATGGTTTTACAGGTGCTAAGATCACGTTTCAGCTCTTGGCATGCTACCTATCCCTAATGTCTTAACTATAAATTTACTAGTAACCTGTATCCTCAGCATTCCAGAGTCTGATAGATTATCTGATCTTGATCATGAAAACAAAGCAAAAGTCTTAAACAGATAAAATAGATAAGATCTTCTCAGGATATCCATGTGCTATCATTTAGTATCTAAAAAAGTTTGGAGGTAAAATAAAACAACACAGACCGCAAGTTCCCGTTGTATAGTTCATGCTGTATATAGTACTTTGCTAAGTTTTGCTCAAGTTAGGGAACATATTGCATAAGTCTGGTTAAATTTTAAGAACTAAACAGAATTTTTTCTGAACTATGAGCATATTACTCATATTACTTGGAAATCATCTCAAGAACTCAAACGTTTTTGCACAATCCCTGGTTAGCTGGACCCTTCCTCATCAGTCCCATTGTTGCAACAGCTTAGCAGTCAGGGCGAAAATACACTTGTACTCACATTTACAGTGACATCTTTTTCCTGATAGAGCATAGCTAGGTGCTATATTAGGTGAAATCCCAAATCCTGTATGTTAGTCCTTCAACATAATACTCCGGGAAAACAGAAAGATGATTCAGCCCTCAAATGATGTTTTTCTGAAGAAACCTAGTATTTACCACCAAAAAGTAAAGAAACAGACAATTCTTTGCGTTTGCTTCTCAAAAGATATCAGAGGGACTTCTTAGATTAACTTTGGTCACAGAAACTTGTGTCAAGCCATTTTCCCATCAATGCTCTGAACAACTCTTACATGGGTTTTTTTCAATTCTTTCCCACATCTAGTGCAGGTACCTCCATCACATTCTCATGGCTTGCCTGCTCTTTTTTTTCCCCTTAAAAGATTAATTCATTCGTTCATTCATTCATTCATTTTTTAGGGTTGGGGAGGGGCAAAGGAAGAGGGGGAAAGAGTCCCAAGCAGACTCTGTGATGAGCAGGGAGCCCTACGCTGGCCTCAATCTCAAGAACCTAGAGAGCACCAGCTGAGCTGAAACCTAGAGTCAGGCTCCACCTACTCTACCACCTAGGTGCCCTGGCTTATCTCTTTTTATGCTGAATGACTTGTCCTGTCTTGTAAGACAGTAGCATTCTTGGCCTTTTAGAGGGGCAGAAATAGGAATCAGAGTCACTGACACATAATTCCGTTAGTTGATTTGGGATGTGGGAAGACTGTGAACACACTCCCTTTTTATTTCAACCCTCAGCATGGAGTTTTAAGGCCTAACTGGTAATTTTTTTAAATCTCAGAAATTCTGGAAGAGATTTTAAAGTTGTAAGATAAAGAAATGATGCTTAAACATGGTCAGGACACAGGACTCGATGTAGACCCATTGGGTCAGACTGTTACATTATCTGTTTGGTTTGTTTTAAAGACAATTCCAGCATATATTCATTGCTGTTATCATCTCAGGGTAACTTCTATTGAACAACATTACAAGTGCCCCTTAAGAATGTATTCCTAATTTCTATCTTACAGTCCTTTAAACATTTGTTGACCACTCATGCATATTATTGGACTGAATAACTATCACTTCAAATGCTCCTATGTGATGTGGACTTAAGTGTCCTTATCATCCTGATTGTCCTACACCAAAGCAATATATATCTCTGAATCATTATCTGTGACTCATTGTTTGCCCTAGCCTCAAGTGGTTTCACAGGCAAGGTGTAGAAGATGATCCATTAAGTCCCTGTCCCACTAATTCAGTTTAAATTTCAATAGTATTTTGGGAGGGAGAATAGCATAGTTTTGTAAGACCTTCTACTTAGAGTTAAACTACCTGGATTCATTGCCAGGTGTGTGCTAGATTCATCAATGAATCTATACAACACCAATTGCATGGAGTTTTGCAAGATTCCAATAAGCTAACTCTTACCAAGAGCATCTGTGATATCTGACATACAACAAGAGCTTAGCTAATATAAATTATTATGATTTTACTACTCTGAAAATAATAGACTAAAATTTCAGGGTAATGTCTGGTTCCGGCCATGACAAGATAACTACTATCAGAATTACCCTTCTCCCTTAAGCAATTATAACACGTCAACAAAGAATAAAAGAACAACACTTTGCAGATGCTGTTACCTCAACCATCCAGTTTTAGAACTTACAGGCAACTTAATTTCCTAGCATCAGAGATGGCATTCAACGTTTTGAAATACTGTTATTGCCTCTTTATCATACCCCCGTGATTAATTCCACTTACTCAATGAATCCCATTGCCAGAACAAAGATCTCTCTTTCACACCATCATTGACATAAAAAGGAACCTCCTCAGACCTGGAGATTATCTTTGAAGAGCTAAGATTTGATCTCTTTGAAGAGCATCAAAACAGTGACAGCAATAATGGCGCCATTTCAATGTTTTCTATGTGCCAGGCATCAAACTAACACACGCACACACGCACACACACACTCACTTGCTCACATGACCTGGTTTCTTCATCAGTAATCTGAGAATAAAGATTAGAACAGTGATATAGCAATGGCAGCGGCTGCCCAACTCCCTCACTGACAGAGACATTAGAGGGATAAAAAGTCTCCAGATAGGGGTTCCTGGCTGGCTCAGAGGGTTAAGCCTCTGCCTTCAGCTGGGACCCTGATCTCAGAGTCCCACCCCACATTGAGCCCCACATTGAGCCCCACATTGAGCCCCACATTGAGCCCCACATTGGGCTCTCTGCTCAGCGGGGAGCCTGCTTCCTCTCCTCTTTCTCTGCCTGCCTCTCTGCCTATTTGTGATGTCTCTCTGTGTCAAATAGAAAAATAAAATCTTAAAAAAAAAAAAAGAAAGTCTCTGGATGTTTCTTTTCCAGGATCTGCCACATTTGCCAGAAGGATTTGCATTTGAGATCAGGACTCAATTTGAGGCCCTCTTCCCCCCATCACCAGTGTTCCTGCAAGACCATTCCAAAGATCAGTTCCTTTGGCAAATACATTACAACTCTTAACATTTCAATAGAATTTTAATACTAAAAGGAGCTTTCACAAACATTATCTCTTTTAAGACTCACTAAAACCTTAGAGCAAAGAACCTTTAAAGAACCTTTAAAGAGCTAAGCAATGCTTGTCTGGACGCTTGCCTCCTGTCAAGTCACCCCTCAGGTGAAGTAAGAGAGGCTTGAATTCAGACCCTTTGCATCCTGCCAACAAGGCCATCTTCTCAGAGCCTTGGCCTAGTAGCCACCTGGCCTGAATAGGAAATCTATTTCTACCACTCACTCAGTGTCTGGCCTGGGAAAATCACAGGACTCCTCTTAGTATCTGTTTCTACTTAAAAAACGGTCAAGAAGGGCACCTGGGTGGCTCAGTCATTGAGCATCTGCCTTTAGTTCAGGTCATGATCCCAGAGTCCCAGGTTCAAGCCCCACATCGGGCTCCCTGCTCAGCGGGAAGCCTTGCTTCTCCCTTTCTCATTCCCCCTGCTTGTGTTCCCTCTCTAGCTGTGTTTCTCTCTGTCAAATAAATAAATAAAATCTTTTTTTTTAAAAAAAAAAAAGGTCAAGAAATCCCCATCCCATAGAGTTGACTGTAAGGGTGACAGTGTACATAAAAGCACTTTTGCAATCTTGCAAGTGTTTAACAGACGCCCATGGGAGTTCATCACACAAATAGGGAATGTGAGCGTAATGTTTTCCAGAGATTTAGGCCTCATTTCTATACTGTCAGAGTGACAGTTATTGCCTGATCATTGCTTTCCACAGTTAGACTCACCATCTCAAAGTATGAGCCTAATAGAAATGTACAGACAACTTTTAGCCATTGATAAATATTTAAACATAAGACTTGACTTTATTTTTCAGTTTGGGAAGTCTTTTTCAATATCTCTTGAATACTTCTATTCATTTTAATTTCTTCTCCACACTCTTGCAGATGAAAGAAAAGCTAATAAAATAAAAGCATTCATTTTGTTTTCTTAGAAGTAATTTTTTTTTTTTTAAAGGAAGAAAGAGTATGAGTTGGGGTAGGGGTCAAGGGTAAAGGAGAGAGAATCCCAAGCCAATTCCATACAGAGTGTGGAGCCTTTCACAGGGCCGGATCTTGCTACCTGAGATTCCAGACATGGGCTGAAATCAAGAATGGCAGCTTAACCAACTGAGCCACCCAGGAACCCTTAGAAGTGAATTTTTTATAACTAGAGAAAGTTGCATAGTTGGGGTAGATGATTGTGCCATTCTGTTTCCTCAATGCTCTGTCCATGCTCAAAGGGCATTTTATCTACTTAAGCTTCATTTTCATTTTGTGGATCATGAAATAAACGTAACCACAGAACTGATTAAATTATAGTATCATAAGGTATTTTGTATTATTATTATTATTGTTTCAAAGAATACTTCCTAGTTTAATTAAACTTGCTTGGGAACCTCAGACTTAAAGCAGAAGTTAACAAATGTCTTCTGTAAAGTTCTTTAATTCATTTATTCAAAGAAGTTTATATTCTGGTGAAAAAAAATTTAAGAAGTATTTTGCAATTCTCAGCATGTCTTCACTACATACAAATATTGTTCACATACGTAAATCATATACATATTAGGGAAAAATGATAAAATGTCAGTGTGAGAATTGGTATTTCCTTTATACGGCAGTGCCATTGGTAAAGTGCTTAGGATTTGTCCATTGTACATCTTCTTCCCAAATCATAGTAAATGAGGCAACACCATAAGTGACTCTTCCTAATTCCACTAATCCCATTCAAGTTCATAAGGCGATTTCAAGATCTATTAAAATAAGAAGTATCAATTATAGCTAACCAAATATTGCTGACTTTTAAAACAGTGCTTGTTATTCAGTTTTCCAGGCCTTTCTCTTTCTTTAACTAATCAATCTATCCTCTTTCAGTATAATCCATCCCATGGAATTAGAGCAAATCAGTCTAACAGTTCAAGCAGATTAGAGTCAATAGAAGAATTAGCAAAAAGAAAGTGAGTGCATTCACCTATAGGTTGCTTGAAACTGTTTCCTTTAATAACTAATGCTGGAAATGCAACCGGATATACGGCATAATAAGGGAGAAAACCACTAACTTTACATAAATTTAGGAGTGAAAACAGTGTCTGCTTTTTGTTGGTATGCTGAAATATCCTCCACTTTTACAAATATTTTTCCTCAACCCTCATACTCTCTGGAGCTTTCTTTTTCTTCTTCCACCCCAACACTCCTGAATCCAGCAGGCTTCCTACTGGCTGTCTCTGCATCTTCAGAATTTACTCATTCTCTGACTCCTTTACAACCTAGTTTCCACTCCTTTTCTCTCATTAAAATCACTAGCTTTTAACATGGCCACAAAAGGCTCCTTAAGGCCAAAAGCTATGATCTATTTTCTATTCTCTTCCTCTTTGATCTCTGCAGAGTTCTAATTTATTTTTCACTTTTTCTTTCTTAGAATTCTCTACTCCCTTATATTCCTTAGCACTACCTTCTCTTTACATTCCTACCATCTTTTGATGTACTTCTCCTGGGCTTGTCCCTACCCCTCATATATATACCTCCACCAGAAACCAATTTTCAATTTGCTGCTCATAAAAGTCTATACACTCTTCCTTTGAGACTTCACTCATCTATTAATGTTTTTTTTTCACTAGGCAACCATTTATTACATTTATAACATGATTCAAGAAATGTGTTAAAAACTACGGGACAAAGATGAAAGTTGTTTTTTTTAAAAAAGAGCTTAATTATCAAATTACCACCAACATGATTATATTCTTTCAAACCTAAACATATTACTCTCACTTCTTTATTGAGTGCCAATGTATTGCTTCCCTGGGCACCTGTGTGATAATTTCACGCTCAAAATATACCTAAAAATGAACTCATTCATTATCTTCTAACTTGCCTGATCCTCTGAACTCTGAGACCTCCAAGTTATGGCACAGCCCCTATTATTCAATCTCTACCTATTGAAGTCATCATTAACTATGATTTCTCACATCACACCTTACGTAAGAAGTTAGTATTATTTCCTATCAATCGTGTCTGAGTCACAACTATCGAACTTTCCTTCCTTTTCAACCTCTACTGCGTTTCCCTCACGTTAAGTCAGAGCAATTGAACTGTCTTGTAGTATCTAGAAGTTGTACCCAAACCCTGCTCACCCTCTGCTTTCAACCTTTTTCATTCTTTTTTGCTAGGATCATTTGGAGAAATACTAATTAGGGGATGCCTGGGAGGCTCAGGTTGTGATTCAGGGGGAGGGAGGTCCTGGTATTAATTCCAAGTCCCAGTCCTTGCTCAGCAGGGAGACTGCTTCGCCCTCTGCCTGCTGCTCCCCTTGCTTGTGCTCCCTATCTTTCTCTCACTGACAAATAAATAAATAAAATTTTTTGGGGGGGATTTTATTTATTTGACAGAGAGAAACACAGCAATACAATAGAAATTCTATGTGATCTGTAAAATCCTGGAAAAAAAATGGATCATTCTTTAGAGAAAGATGGCACAGACTGAAGACTGAGAGATAGCATGGTACCGCAAACCACACTAAACCAACGGTTAAAGACCCACTCTCACTTGATTCTTGGTACCTTGGACTGGTTAGCTAATTTCCTGAGGCTCAGTGTCTGAAAGACCATGGTTCTTTTTTTTTTTTTTTCTTAAGATTTTATTTATTATTTATTTATTTATTTATTTATTTATTTATTTATTTATTTGACAGAGAGCAGCTAGACAGGGAATACAAGCAGGGGGAGTGAGAGAGGGAGAAGCAGGCTTCCCTCAGAGCAGGGAGCCTGATGTAGGGGCTCAATCGTGGGACTCCATGATCGTGACCTAAGCCAAAGGCAGATGCTTAACGACTGAGCCACCCAGAAGCCCCTAAATAAATAAAATCTTAAAAAAAAAATACTAATTAGAATTGTTACGGAACCTGGACTGGATCCTGGAGGAAGAACCAAACGACAGTCAGAGACTTTGGAGGATTGGAGGTTTATTTAACACTGGTGGGCTCAGAGGAAACTGTTCTCCAAAGGTCTGAGCCCTGACCACAATCAGGGAGGGTAATTTATACCCTTTTACTACCGCATACTTGGGACTTCCAGCGTGCATGGGAAACTGGGTAGTGAAGAAGAATCTGGAAGGGCTTTGAGACAGGGACTAGAATTCCCTTGCTGGTTTGGTCAGCCATGTTAGAGTACAGTTTTTCCCTTATAATTCCCCCCTTTGATGCCCCTTTAAACATGTAGTTTAGAGGGCATCTCTATCATCTACTATAGGGCCGATAGCCCTGCAAGGCTAATATCTGGGTGGTGGATCACCTGGTAACAGGGTTTTCTATGAAGTTAGCAGTCCATCCTAAGGTTCCTGAGGTTGCCCAATAATCAATAACAGTAACAAGTTTCTGGGAGAAAGTCCAATTAGAAGGGGCAGCAGTGTAAAGCCTGACTGCTGAGGTGAGGGATATTGCACTGATGATGGTCAGGACCACAGTGAACAGATGTCCATCATTCAGTGGGGTCTCACTGAAGGTGGAGCCAGAACGGGTCCATAGGGTCTGGCTGGGCTTTCCACTGGTGTGTTCTTTGTCTGACTTGTGAACCTTCTTTAGAGTGGTGGACCCATGGGGTGACACCTGAGACCTTGAGGGCAGTAGGGGTGATCAGAACAATAGTGTGGGGCCCTGTCCACTGGTTTGAGGGAGTGTTTTCTAAAACTTCTCAGGAGATGCCCCTCAGAGTTTTTCCCAGGGCTTGGAGGTGTTGGGACACTTCTAAGTTTCCAATCTGTTCAAGGTCTCTTCTAAACCTGCCTATTATGGCGGGTGAGAGGGGTGGCCTGCCATAGAGCCTTTGAGGTGAATGATAGCTACAGGAATCTTTTCAATCCAGGTGAGTAGAATAAACAAGATCAACGACCTCCAACAGTTATGCTTTATAGAAGTATGATGTTCAGGTCCGGGCATAAGGGTAGCTGGGTTTAAAGTTTGACAGGTTTTAGGTATTATTTTAAGCATTGCCTGGTATTTAATAGTTTACCTCCATTATCTATTGGGGGCCTTTGGTTTCTAAGACACTCTGGACCTGATATAAAGTCATTGCAGTCAGATACTCTCCCATAGTGAGCTTTGAGGCTCCTTTTACTAGGAGGGCTGTTCTATGCTTAGCTAAAGTCTTTGTTTGCAATTGTACCTTAATAGAGATGGCTTCTAGGATAAATATGACTAAGGGATGAAACCATTAAGAAGCCCTTTTTGAGTGGTCCAGCCATAACAATATCTTAATTACAAAGGATTACCGGCAAGTGGGAGAAGACTTGTCAAGAGATAAGGGGAGTTCCACATGCATCATCCAATCTAATCATAAAGAAAGTGGGGTCATCCATTATCTCCACAAGTCCCTAGTTAATCCTGTGGAGTGGGGTATGCTTCTGGCTTTTAGGGAGTTTCATTACCCCAGCCACATGGAATTGGTCAAGATGATAGTTAAGTTATACAATTGTTGGGGAATCAATCCCATTTTCCAGTTGTTTAATCATGTGCCATGGGGTCCTATTATCATACCCACAGAGTAACCAGCAAGAAGATTATCTAATTACTGTGGTAATTTCTCTGAAGTTTACCTCAAGTCGTCTAACTTAGGTAAACAACAAACATTTAAAGACAATCAGATTTAGAATCTAAGATCCACAATGATGTGTTATTGAAACAAATTTTCTCTCTAAAATAGCCCTCATTTCCAAAGATAGCCAAATCAGGACTAATTTGTTTGAAAAACAAGTCCAGTTTTGAACAAAGTTGGCCTAATCATTTACATAAGCTCAGCAAGAACAGTGAGTGATCATACAGATCTTTTAGAATCTGCTTTGCTGGAACTTTTCATAAGGAATCTCTAGGTTGAACTTTTAGTAGCCTCCTCAGGCCAGAAGCCAAGCCAATTACTTGCCATCAGATAGGCCTGCAATATCGACATGGATGGAACTGGAGGGGATTCTGCTTAGTCAAATAAGTCAAGCAGAAAAATACAATTATCATGTGGTTTCACTCATATGTGGAATATATAAGAAACAGCACGGAGGACCACAGGGGAAGGGGGGGGAACTGAAGGGGGAGAAATTGAAGAGGGAGATGATCCTTGAGAGACTATGGACTCTGAGAAACAAACTGAAGGTTTTAGAGGGGAGGGAGTGGGGAATGGGGTCACAGTGTGATAGGCGTTAGGGAGGGCACTGTGATGGGCACTGCATGTTATATGCAACTAATGAATCATTGAACACTACATCAAAAATTAATGATGTACTATACAGTGGCTAACTGAACATAGTTAAAAAAAAGTGAAAAAAAAAAAGATATGCCTGCAATACCTGTAGATTTGGGTTGGCTTCCTCTTCATGAGGCCCCTAATATATTTTGAGGTTCCTTCACCTGCCAGGAGGTGACATTCTTTACTCACCTAGTGAGGCTGCTGGAAACTATAAGCAAGGGATCAGGCTGACATTTCCAAGGGGCTTCACATTTTATAGTCAACCTTAGTTCCTTAAAGCTGTTACGCATGCCTCTCTCAAATATGACTTTCCAGTCAAGGCTTTTGGAAAATAACCAACATCTTTCAATGATGTCCTGTTACAAGGAGAACAGATTCTTATTGAAATTATGCAAATGACTATGATTGCCATGTAAGAAAGAATACCTACAGAGACCTTTTGAGTGTCTGAGGGTTCAGATAGAGAAAAGTTGAATGCTTTGATTTGTTTACAAACGAGTATTTTTACATTTCTGTAAGGCACAGATATTTTAAGAAAAAGTTTCCTTAGTCTAGCAGAGCAAACATTAGAGAACCAGCAATGTTTCAAACAACAGTCATAAAACTATAATCATCTTTTTAGTGCATGTAGTCCCATATTACTAGTTCCTGTTCAGTTCAAATGCAGCCTTTAGTAAGTTCTGGAAAATCTTACCCATTTCAGTTTTATGATCTTAAAGCTATTGAATACCTGTATTGTCCTAAAAGTCCTTTAGATCAATCTCCTTGAAGATGAAACTCATTTTGTAAGACAGTAAGAACAATTATAAATGACAAAAACTCAGAAATGGACATTGTTATTTCTGATGTGAGAGTTCACTATGATATGATTGACAAGGAAATTCAGCTATTCTGTGACACTTCAATAGCCAGAACCAGAAGGTAACATACTCAACAAGCAAGCCTAATTAGTCAACAAGACTTTCTTCATGATTTAATCTTGGGGAAGTTTGTTAAAACCTTAGAAAGTTTTAGAGCACATGCCTATATAGGGTTAAGGATTTTAGACCTGATAAAGGCAAGACAAAGAAACTGGTTTTTCCCAGGCAGGGGGAGAGAAAACAACTGTTTCCATTTTCTTATCAAGAGCAGACCAACAATTGGAGAGTAATTTGTCTTTTCAAACAGAGACAAAGCAGACTTTCTATCTTTTACTTTAAAATCCATTCATTTCAATCTTGGTCCCTCCCAAACACATCTAAAATTCTGTTCCAAAGTTTTCCCTCCATAAACTTTCTAAAACTTTCCTTTCCATTCAGATTTTGTCCCACGCCATTTCTTTCCAAACAATCATCTCATTTAGGGTGAAATTACCTTCTTTTACCTTCAACAAAAATGCATTCCCATTCCTTATCTTTCTCACATTTCTCCTACTTTTCCACATACAGAGTTGTTTCCCTTATTTCCATCAGTCTTTGTTACAGTTAGCAGAATTTTGCACTCTTTAGAAACTTTAATCTCCAGTGAAGACTAAGGAGTAACCAATTGTGAACTGTTGCATCCAGAATTCTTGGATGGCAAATTTATGAATCAGTTAAGGACAAAACATGTTTACCAGCAGATTTAAATATCCTTAGTTTCTTTGCAATAAGAAGTCAAAAGCACAAAACTGTGTCCAGTAATTATGACTTAGCACTTTATCCTATTTGGAAAAGACCTAGATGTCCAATGAACTTAATTCCATTTACCATCCACGCAAAACTTTGAAAGTTTTAGTTTACCAAAGACTTTGAAACCTATCTTAACAATTAACCAAGAAAACCTGGAGACAATTAACCATCAGTTTAGTCAGTTTTGGCTAACAAACTGCAACAGAAATAACTCGAGGTTATTTGACCTTCAGTAAACCTTGACAGAATAAAAAGTTTCACATTTACAGCTAACCTAAAAGACATGTTCATCTTAATTAACCAACAAACTTAACTTAGTTTAAATACTGAATTATGTTCCACTTGGATGCTCCCCAATGTCAATTTTCACCTGGGACACTGGTGGGGAAATCTTGGGTGGGTGGTCTTGTGTCCAGGGGGTGTTCTTCTTGCTCCTTGACAATGAAGGGAGGGGCCGCCATGGTGCATGAGGCACCCAGGATGGTCTAAAAGCCAGTAATGCAGGCTGCACCAAAGGTGGTGCAGAAATGGGGGAAGAGAGAAGGGGAGGAGATAGAGACAAAGTGCTGCCAGAGGGCAGAGAAAGGGCTCCCAGTTCAGGAGCTCATCAGCTCCAATGGAGAGCAAACACTATGTTTTCCCACCAACAAGGGGGGGACAGGCAGTCCACGTTGGGCAGAGAAGACAGGAACTTCCCAGAAACAGGGAATTTTGGCAGTTACTTGGGAATATTCCTTAAAGTCCTTGGTCCTGAAGGACGCTTGGGATCATAACCTGAATGGAAGGCAGACATTTAACCAACTGAGCTACTCAGGTGCCCCTGCTCTTTCTCTTAAATGTAATTATGAGAGCTCCTGTTATTTTACATCCTGTTTCTGTCTGGATCAGGTTTCCTGTGGGCTGTCGGGGCTGCTAAATTAGATATCTCCCCACGTGCCACTTGGAAGAAGTAGGAGCATGGTCTTCCTGCAGCTCAGCTTTAGGCCCCGGGTCAGAGGAGGACTGTGGTCCCTGCGCTTCCTGATGGGCTCATTCTTTTTTTCTTTTTTCTTTCTTTCTTTTTTTTTTTTTTTAGATTTTATTTATTTGACAGAGAGAAACACAACCAGAGAGGGAACACAAGCAGTGGGAGTGAGAGAGGGAGAAGTAGGCTTCCCGCAGAGCAGGCAGCTGATGGGCTCATTCTTATCCAGAGCTCATCCCAGTTGCTACCCCTAATGCCTCTGGAGCAGGGCCTCCCTGATAGGCTTTGCTTTCTTACAGCCAAAGCAATTTGGACTCTTTCACTTGGGTTACAAATATCCTACTTTGATCCTTCCTGTTAGCACAGAATCAAACCCATTGGGGCAAAGTTCGGGCTATCTGAAGCCAAGAATGGGAATTGGTCAGGGTGTCTGGGAGTCCGAACCATAATTTTGTAAATGACATGGACAGTGGGTAGGTCTTAGGGCACCCTTGGAAGGCCAGTCAGCTCTCAAAGATGACCCATTCCAGTCGTATAATGTGCCAAGTTTCCAGGAGACATTTCAATCTCATAGTCTCCTGAGAATTCCTTCTTAAAATTTTTGAGCATATAGTCCAAGACTATAGGTTTTGAAGAGCTTCCACCCATGATGAGCAGAGGCTCTCTTGCCCACCCCCAGCGTTCCCTCCCTGTGTCCTTGGGGTAAAGACAAACAAAGGGTGGGTGCCCCTCCAAAGGAGAGACCAATCAAATGCCGGCTTGTCTGCCCTCCTGCAGGAGACTTGGGTGCCTCTTAGCTATAGCAAGTCCATATAAACCCAGGACTGGCGCCCCAAAGGCGCCCACCTTAGACCTTCTGAAGTCACCGTGGAAACAGGTTAGAGCCCAATGGGACTCTGTAGGCTTCCAGGGACCCTAAGGGTGCCCGCCAGAGGAGCCACAGAATCAGTCTGCCTCACAAGCCAGGTCATACTGCACTTTCACTCACGCATTCACTCCAGAAGTTATTACAGTTCCTCCCCTCTAAGAGGCCCTGACCTGTGGAATTCCTTGTGGAAATTCTTTCCTGTCCCCCCCTTCAGGCGGTTCCAGACCTGAGAGACCCCCCCACTCCCCGGGGAGTCTCTACCTGTGAGACCTCTAAGAGGTCTCTGAGAAGTGATCAAATTCCCCTTCCACCCTGACTGGTGGGCCTGACTGGGTCCTGGGGCCCCAGGCCTTACCGAATCTGCGCCGGGACCAGGTCCTCACCTGTCACATCTCCTCTGAATCTGGGTGGGAACAGCAGAACAGGGTTGTTCTGAGGGGACCGGGTGGGAAACCGCCAAAGATTAGGCAGGGCGCACGCCTTCTCCCTTATGATCCTTCATTCCGTCGCAGCCCCACCACTGCCCCAAACCCATGGCCCAGGAGGTTGGGTTTCCCAGTGCGGGGACCAAATGTTATGGAAACTGGACTGGATCCTGGCGGAAGAACCAAGCGGCACTGGGCACTCAGAGACTTTGGAACATTGGAGGTTTATTTAACACCTGCAGCCTCAGAGGAGCTTTCTCTCCAAAGGTCTGAGTCCTGGGCACAAGCACGGAGGGTAATTTATACCCTTCTACTTCCGCATACTTGGTACTTCCGGCGCGTGGGAGACAGGGTTGGGAAGAAGAACCTGGAAGGACTTTGAGACAGGGACTGGAAATCCGTTGTTGGTTTGGTTGGCCATCTTAGCATACAGGCTTTCCCTTATCAGAATCAATGTCCTCAAATCCTCAAAGATTCTGGGCTATTTAAATAATCACAAAGTTGGGGAGCCCTCCGCAAGGGAGTCACAATCTGTGTTTCCAGCTTCAGCTCCATTTGTTCTTTTTCCTCAACTTGAAGCACTTGATTGAAGGCGTTCTAGATATACCAGTAGAAGTCGAGCCTCAGGTCCTTTTCATGTGCTGAACCTCAAATTTGGAATATGGCTTCCTCTTCTGTACCCTATTGATCATAGTACCCTATCCAGAGAGAGTAACCTGTCTTTTACCAACTTATATATCACTTTTGCGAAATTGTACATCCCTTCTCTCACACTCCAGCCTTCCATCCCTTCCCATAACTGATGTCATGTCCTACTTATTATATTCACCATTTATTTGGCACAGCATTCATAGATTCTCTAACATTCCTATATTTTGCTCAAGATATGTGAAATATAGAAAATTAAGAATATCTGATAAGATACATGGTACGGTAATAACCTGGCCTCCCAGAAATCAATGATCACTAATATTTTTAGAGATTGTGTTCAATTTTTTGGTCTGTTTAATTCTGTGTTTTCAAACAATGAAAATATGTGGTTCTCTGTCTCCAGGTGGATCCTTGGACTCTTGAAGGGTGGTGTGAATTTTATCTGTTTGTTTTCTCAGTGCTTGACATCTAGAATACACTCCATTAAGGGTCAGTTAATATTAATGTTGGGTGACAATTATGGACGTAGTGAAGTTAAAATTACATATTTATTTGTGTGTAATGATTTATATAATTAACATCTGTACTATTAAAGAACAAAATTAAACTGAGTAAATTCAAAGACCTAACTGGTTTTCTTTAACAATTCATGAATGGGCAGTATACCATCTAGCCTGTGGAAAGGAGTTCTGATGAGTTGTACTCCTTGAAGGTTTTATTTTATGGGAAAGGGGTGAGGGGAGCAAAGAAGTTCTTAGCAAAAGAAAAGAAGGTATTGTTTCAGTCAGGACACCTTATTTTGAGGGGAAGGGAATGGCAGGGTTTTTATCATGCAGATTACTTCACTGGTTCATCAGGAAATTTCAGATTGACTGTTAAAAAGTTCACGTTCCTGGGCTAGGTTGAAACTGTAAGGAAGTCTTGGCTTGCTATTGTTAGGGGCAAGTGATTCCATGTTGGGCTTGTTGTTTCTCTTTTAATTGTACCGATAGTTAGCATACATCATGATAGTTGGGGGTATTTCTGTTTAGTTTTTTTTTTTGTTTTTTTTTTAAGATTTTATTTAGTTATTTGACAGAGAGAAACACAGCTAGAGAGGGAACACAAGCGGGGGGGGGGGGGGGGGGGGGTAACAGAGGGAGAAGCAGGCTTCCTGTCCAGCAGGGAGCCTGATGCCAGCTCCATCCAGGACTCCGGGATCATGACCTGAACCAAAGGCAGACGCTTAACTACTGAGCCACCCAGGGGCCCCACTTCTGTTTAGTTCTAACTAGCACCTATTGCAGTACTCAAAATACAGTTTAAACTTGTTGAATAAATGAATCTATTAAAATCACACACTAGCAGGCACGAACTACAGGAGGTTCATATACAGTCTTTAAATAGATATTTACTGTCAGCTGACCATATAGTATGCAGCCAATGTAATTTTTCCAATGATAGTAAATATTGTCACAGCCAATATTTGGTTATGTAA
Source organism: Spilogale gracilis (assembly GCA_004023965.1). Classification (NCBI taxonomy): domain Eukaryota; kingdom Metazoa; phylum Chordata; class Mammalia; order Carnivora; family Mephitidae; genus Spilogale; species Spilogale gracilis. The sequence goes on from PITA01020194.1 coordinate 18,504, forward strand.
GAGAGAAAGAGAAAAAAAAGAAGCAAAATTTCCATTTTGGGACCTTCAAAACCCATCAAAGGGATGAATACATTAATTCAGTATTGGAGCATAATTACATATAATTCACTGATAGATATATATTAACAGCACATAAATCAGATATACCAAAAAAAAATTTATTTTCAATTCAGTTTACAACAGTAGGAATAATTATGAAATGAAAGAAATTAGTATGTAGCCAAACCATAACCTAACCCTTATGTTAAGAAGCCTCTTTCAGTCCCCATTGGACTGTGTGGTAGTATTGTCATCCAAACTACCTTCCCTCTTCCAAGGGAATGGCCAGAGCCCTAGGCCAAGGATAGCCCCTGACTGCTGGTTTCTTGTTGTTGTTTTGAGAGAGAGAGAGAGAGAGAGAGGAGAGAGAGAGAGAGAGAGAGAAAGAGAGAAAGAGTGTGTGTTTGTGTGACCACATGCATGTGGGCGGCAGTGTGGGGGGGAGTAGAGAGAGAGAATTTCAAGCTGATGTCATGCATAGCAGGGATCCTGGCTCAGGGCTGGATCCCAGGAAACTGAGATCATGACCTGAGCTGAAATCAAGAGTCAGATGCTTAAGTGACTGCAGCACCGAGGCACCCTCTGAACAGATGTTTTAAGGGGAACAGGACTGAGTGTGAAGAAGGAAGGGTTAATGCTCTACCTGCAAGTTTTATTTTTCTCATGATCTGTTACTTCATCCTTGGTCAGCCTCTCTTGGAATTCATGGTTTTGGGTTCTTTTCTTTCTGTTCATTGCTGGTGGAAGCTGACCATAGAGACTGTGTCACCTTTAATTAAAGTTGCAAGCCTTCCTACATCAGATTAAATGACATTTCGAGACACAGAAGCAGAACTCAGATTTTTAGGGCAAGTTCTGGAGCTAATGGCCTGCAGTTCCTCCCTCCCAGCTGACTGGTCCAGCACTGTTTTCTTCACATCTACTTCCTCTGGCCATCTCCCGTCTCTGCATTTGCCTATAGTCTGTGTAGTTGGCTAGCCTAGTTGAGCACTGATTCAGGATTAATCCCTGAGAACTCCTCATTCCTCAATCTTCTGTAGAAAAAAGAAGATCATGAGGTACTAGTGGGATGAGAGCAGCTTGTGTAGGAAAACAGATGTCTGACTTCATCAGGCTTATTTGTGTGGGTGTCTGCGTGCATGTAATTGCATCTGCCAAAGAGGCTTGAAAACTGCCTATTATTTGATGCACACACCTCAGAACAGTGCCGATCAGCAAAGAAAATTTGCTTTCCCTGAATGACAGCAGCAACAGCCACAGGAACAATAACAGAAAACCAACCAAATTATTGTTAAGCCACTCCTACATCGATGCATCTCCAACACTGTGATCACACATTTGTATGAAACCAATGTGAATTTTGGCAATGGCCACTTTTTCTAGAATAATTACTAACCAGGGGTGTCCAGAGGCAGCATAGGGCTAGGCTTTGTTTTAATTCAACCTCTTCATTTTCCTGGGGGAAAAAATAAATCCCAAGATTTTAACTGGGGATGTAATCAAACCAAACATCCACAATTAAGTCAGTGAAAGTGGTAATACTACACCCTATCTCTTCTCTAAGTCCCAGAATCTATTCCCTCCACCAAATGGCCTATTTCCCCCTTTCCAAATTGTTCTAAGCTCTAGTGATCTTTCTCATTTAAATAACACAGGGATTTAGAGACACAATAAAAATATGATACCTTTTAAATATTAATGTGGATGTCACAGTGCATATATGTATATAATATAGCTATTATTATCTTTACTCAGTGTTCAATTTTATGCCCTAAATGCAAACCAAATCCAGCCATTTTCTCATGTGGCAGAACAAACAAACAAGCAAATTACCTCAGAAACTAGAGCAAAGATATTTGGTTTTTCAGTATTTAAAATCTCTCTCTCTTAACCACACACACACACACACACACACACACACACACACCAGGTTGTTGGTTGAAATTAATCCTCATTTTAATTTTCCAGGTCACTGAATATTTGTCTGTAGCCTCCTGCTATTTCTCCTTGATTAAAAACTTCTTTCTCTACTAGAATGTTGCTTCGGTTTTTCAGCATACATATGATATGGATGTAGTTGAAGTTCCATTGGAGAGGTTTAGCAACTTGAATATAGTTATAAACAGAAGGTATATGTGAAATTTGAGGGCGAATTCTGTGGTAAATTCTTCTGAGGAGACAAGACCTTCCCTTTTGCTCTGGCTTGAGTTAACAGTAGAGTTGTCCCCCATACAGCTTTCCAAGTCAAGGTGGTTTTAGTTAATTCAGGCTTTTCTTTTGCTAAAAGATAAGAAGGGATGGATTGCTCTATGTTATAGAAAAGATTTATATTAACTGGAAGGGACAAGAAAGAAGAGATAAGGGGGGTTTTCTAATTTTAAGGGCTTTGAAGATGAAAGACTAGGTTATGTCCAGTAAGAATTTTATTGTTTCTGCTACATGTTACATGTTCTCTTCCCCATCTCCCCATGGGGATAAATCTTGAGTAAAATATTGGTATTTTAATATATTAAGGGGTTAGATCTGTTTTAAGTTGTGCCAAGTTCCATGTCGTGTCAAGTGAATGCAGGGCAAGAACAGAGAGAACCTATGCTTGCTGGTATCTCTCTTTCTCTTCCTCACCTGTGTGTGTGTGTGTGTGTGTGTGTGTGTGTGTGTGTGTGTGTCTGCAATGACCTGCAAACACCAGGGAAGATGGCTTCCCAGTTGCTTGTCTGCAAAAGCCAGAAGACTTCGGAGATTCAAAGTAGTGCCCCAAAGCCAGGATCTGACCTCAATATTTCAGGAAGTATAGGATCCCTTTCAACACATCCTTTATCAGGCTGGGATAGAGGGGGAAAATAGTAACCACACTTTTGACTTTTGATGCCATATTTGCATGCCCACACCAAATTCACTTCTCTCTACTTCAACAGGTTAGTTTTCAGGGGTCTGAGCCCTACTCTTCATTGAACATTGACTCCAATGAACATCACCTACACAATCTGTTGATAAAGCAAATGGAATTAATTGCTTACCTTGATGAGGAAGAGCACCACTGATGTAGGAAAGAACGTTAAGGTTCAGAGCCAACAAGCCAAGAAAGAATTCTTAAAACATCTTTGGTGCAAAAAGGTGGTTTTACTAAAGCACAGGGACAGGCCCCATGAGCAGAATGAGTTGCGCTGGGGTCATGAGGAATGTCCATTATATACTTTCAAGTCATAAGGGGTTTAGGGATAGAGTAAAGTCTCTAAGGAATTTTGGAAGCAAGGTATCCAGGACCTTGAGGGGGTGAGCCAAAGCTGAGAAAAGGTCATTTTTTACCATCTAATAAAAACTTAGTTATGAGACCCTTCAGATGTGTATTGGTGGGCCATGTGCCAGTGGATGATTGCCAACACATATCTTGGGGACTTTAGAGATAAATAACATTTCCAAAAGATTTTTTTTTAAGATTTTATTTCTTTGACAGAGAGAAGCACAACTAGAGAGGGAACACAAGCAGGGAGAGTGAGAGAGGGAGAAGCAGGCTTCCCACTGAGCAGGGAGCCTGATGCAGAGCTCATGCAGGGCTCAGTGCGGGGTTCATGTGGGGCTCATGGAGGGCTCGATGTGGGGCCTGATCCTGGGACTCTGGGATCATGACCTGAGCCAAAGGCAAACGCTTAACGACTGAGCCACCCAGGCACCCCTCTAAAGGAGTTTTTATATTTTTATATGTTAAAGTAGACTTACAATATCCTGGGGGTTGGACTAAGGTTGCCCTTAGCAAAATATTTACATCAAGGCAGTTGAGTCCCTAGAGGAATGTTACTCTTGCCTGTTTCTAGGACCTGTCAGTTGAGTGTAAGTAGTAAAGAAACTTAATAATTTTCTTTTGCCTTTGTTTCCCACATCTACCACCTCCGCAGAGCTCTGTAGCTCTCAGAGGAGAAAAGGCAATGTCAGTTTTGTTGAGAACAAGAAGTTCAGTTTAAGTTGTGTCTTCCATCAAAGGGATTCATTAAGATTGGGGAAAAAATCATGATATAACAGTTTAGGACTGCTGGAAATAATAAGGCAAAGATTTTGAGGTGAGAGATTCAAAAGCTCTGAAGACCCAAAGTATCTGCTGATACTTCCCAATGAATTGTCAAAGGGAAATTTGCAAGTCTGGAAAAAATCTCATAAATGAAAAGTAAAGTTATTTGCCTGGGCAGAAGTTTCCTAGAATAGTAAAGTTAAGCTAATGAGAAAAATGGAATAGTAAAATCTTGTTAGTACAGATTTTAACATAGATGTTAAACTGTTTGTGTGTTGGGGGCAGGTAGGTAGTTTTGGATTTTGGGTTTACATATCCTTATCATGAAGAAAAGAGCCAACTCTAGGAAAAAGCTCGAGAATATCTTTTTGTGTCAGCTGTTTTGATATTGCATTCTGGATTTAAAACATGTATTCAAACCTTACATATATCTTTATGGAAGGGAATTGTCCCTGCTTATAAGCTTTTATTTTTTTTTTATTTTTTTATTTTTTTTTGGTAGCACTAGGATTTATTGAATTGTGCCTCAGTACAAGCGCTGGGGCTTGCCCATGGTACTCTTGATATATAAAGCCCGGACGTTCTGCCAGTTCTTCTTGAGCAGGGACACCAGGAAGTTGACAGCTAAGTGGATGTTATACACAAGCTCATCATCTGTCATCTTCACGTGGCCAACAGCCACTGCCAGACACAGCACCTTCTTCATCTGGAATTTGATGGTGGACTTCACTTCATCCACTTTGGCCACCATGTTCTCATTGTGGGTCAGCAAGGAAGGGAACTTGCCAGCCTTATTCAGGCCGGGGCCCAGGATTCGTGGGATCTGCTTGATCAGAGATTCTGAAGCCAAAAAGGCATCATACTTCTTGGCCAGCTTCTTGACTAGTTTTTTATTCTTGTTGAGTTTCTTCAGCGCTTCAATGTCCATGTGGGGAATATCCACTGCCTTGGCCTCATCACAGTGCTGCTGGTCGCCCAAAACACATACTGAGAACTTGGGGCGGGGAGTGGACTTAAGCTTCCGGCGCTTGCGCTGGTTCCCGTGCAGGACTTCCCGCACTGCCTCGTACAGGGTGTCGCGGGAGACTTTGCTGCTCATGGTTCTCGCGCCGCAGTAACCGGAAAAGAGTGCTTATAAGCTTTTATTAAGTGCTTTATGAGATCATATGTTTATGGTTCAATTTGCACAGATTAAGAACTGCATAATAAGATGGTGACTCAGCCTCAAGTCTCCTGGGCTCTCAAGGTCTTTTAAAAATTATTATATGATCTCTCTGATATGAGGAATTTGAGAGGCAGGGCGGGGTGTTGTGTGGGATAAGGAGGGAAAAAAATGAAACAAGACTGGAGAGGGTGACAAACCAAAAGAGACTCTTAATCTTCGGAAACAAACTGAGGGTTGCTGGGGGGTTGCAGGGAGAGATAGGGTGGCTGGGTTATGGACATGGGAGGGAGGTAAAAAAAAAAAAAAGTACTCCTGTCACTTAGGCCAAGGTCTGAGTGGAGATACCATCTGTCTTGAGTCCAACCTCCGTCAAGATTTCTGCTTGTGAAGAATCTGATGATGGTCAAATTAAGCATTTATTTCTTGAGGCAGAGCATATTTACCCATTAAACTTTAAGAATCAACATATCATGGTCAGAGTTCTAGCTCAAGAACCTCTGAAAATTCCAGATTGTATGGAAATCTATTCATCACAATCTGCTTTGGAGATTTATTCTGGAATGCTAAGGGATCTTATTTAAATCCTCTCTGCATAGGGACCACTACTCCCCTTGCATCTATTAGGTATCTGATATGTTTGGGAATAGACATTCTTTCCTAGGGCTTTGCAGACTTACTTTGGCAATATATTGAGGTGGCAAATGTCAGTGGGTGGGACGGTGTTCATGAAAGTCTCGAGTTATTTTCTTTTTATCATTAGGCTGGGTTTAAGAATTGAGACGTTATTTTACTTGAGATGGGATCAGAAACAAAAGGAGCTGATGGGGCGCCTGGGTGGCTCAGTTGGTTAAGCGACTGCCTTCAGCTCAGGTCATGATCCTGGAGACCCGGGATCAAGTCCCACATCAGGCTCTGTGCTCCGTGCTCAGTGGGAAGCCTGCTTCTCCTTCTCTCACTCGCCCTGCTTGTGTTCCCTCTCTGGCTGTGTTTCTCGCTGTCAAATAAGTAAAATCTTAAAAAAAAAAAAAAAGAAATAAATAAAAGGAGCTGAACAAAGATTTTTTACTCCATAAAAAGTTTATTTAAGGTGCAGGAAAATTAAATGTGGAGGAAGGATGAAGTTTTAGGCAGATGTCTGTGTAAGAGGAAGGGCATACCATTTTTTAGAGGGACCTGAAATCTCATTTAACCCTTTCTTTATTGAACTCTAAATAGCAGTTGCTTGGGGGCTAAAGGAACTATTGAGTTCTGCTGTGTTGGAGAAATAAAAGAAGCCAACTTGAGCTTGTATTTGAGGAATGCAAGACCATGAAATTGCTTGGAGATTTGCCTGTTGTATATTTGGTATAGGGTGTGTAGGCTGTATCCCTGGACATAGGCCATTCAATTTACAAGGAAGATGCTAGGGAGTGTAGGCTGTATCCCTGGACATAGGCCATTCAATTTATAAGGAAGATGCTAGGGAGTGTAGGCTGTATCCCTGGACATAGGCCATTCAATTTACAAGGAAGATGCTAGGGAGTGTAGGCTGTATCCATGGACATAGGCCATTCAATTTACAAGGAAGATGCTAGGAAAACAAGCAACTAAAAGTGATGGTTTGGGGTCAGTAAGTCCAACACAATGGAGAGAGAGATCATATGATACATGGGTTGAGTGTTGGCTGAGAGTAAGGAAATTTCAAAGTTACCTGGGGATTGTGAAATACCATCATTATAAAATCCTGCCTGAATATTTAATTTATCATTCATGAAAAGGAGTCAGCCAGTTTGCTTTTATAATAAAAATTGATTCCCCAAGGTATAGAAGTTATAGAACTACCACTAGCTAGTCTGCAAAGATGGTTTCCATAAATTTCTTCCCTACGTATTTGTGCATGCTGCCCCTCATATCAAGAGCTGAAATCTAATTTATCTTCCCTTAAATCTAGATACCTTAATGATTTACTTGACTGATTGTATTTGGTGAAAGTGGTATTATTATAGTTCCAAGGTAATGTCAGAAAACCTTTGCAGCTTCTTCCTATTTCTATTACAAAGCTTGATTTGGGGACAGTTCTTGGAATCCAGCCATCAGGCTGTGAGAAGTCCAAGCCAGACGAACGGGTTACTTGTGGGTTAACAACCTCTGCTGAGCTCCCAGCCAGTAGCCAGCTACTTGCCATGTGAATAAGCCATCTCTGCATCCATCCCAGCTGAGTGTCCAGATGAGTCTATCCCCAGCCACCATCTGACTGCAGTCTCATTAGGTAACTCAAGTGAAAGCTGCCAGCTGAGCTCAGTCAACCCACAGAAAATCACAAATTGTTGTTTTAAGTTATACATTTTGTTGTGGTTTATTACCCAGCGATAGATAACTGGAGTACTTCTCAGTGTACTATTTATGCAAATTTCTGTCAGCTCACAGTAGGTGGATTCTAGACAATTAAAATGAATGAATAGATCCTGTGGATACATAACAACTGAAAACACAAAAACTTTCAGTAGTTCTTTCTTGTGTTTCCCCTGCAAGTCCCGTTTCCCCAGATAACACCAGGTTCTGGAGTATGCGGTAATGATTTCAGACCTGGCAATATCACAACTTGCTCTTTCACTATCCCCACTTTGTGATGGAGTTTGAACTGCAGATTATAAGCTGCTTCAGAGAGTGCATTTTATTCGGGGTTCCCAATTGTATTATCCAAATAATGTCACTGACATCTTGGTAGTTTAAATTTTTTATAGCTCCATAGAACTTTGTAAAGAGACAAAAGAAAAAAAAAAAGGACATCCCAGGTGGGCATAACCCATTCTAACAGGTATTAAAGGAGAAGCATTAATCTTTGTGCCACACCAGAAGGTAGCTGATGGTGAAGAGGCTTAGCTAGAAATAAATTTCCAGGGTGTCTAGGTGGCTCAGTCGGTTAAAACCTCTGCCTTCCGCTCAGGTCATGGTCTCAGGGTCCTGGGATCGAGGCCCACATAGGGCTCTCTGCTCAGGAGGGAGCCTACTTCTTCCTCTCTCTCTGTCTGCCTCTCTGCCTACTTGTGATCTCTCACTCTCTATCAAATAAGTAAATAAAATCTTAAAAAACAAACAAACAAACCCAAACTTCCGCATGGGTAGGACAGAGAGGGAAGATCATACAAGCCAAATGATACTTTTTGAAACTTTTAGGATTAGATGAAGGTATAATCACTTTGTTAGAACTTACTTAACTTTATGGTACCAAATGATCAAATTGCTAATGAGATATATGAAGTATATTCTTTAGGGTTGGAGAAAATTTGAGTCACTTGACATCACTGGTGTTACATGTTGTTATGTGTTATTATTGGAGGCACATTTTACACCCCAGACTGGTAATGCTAGCTGGATGTACAGTTAAGTATGATCAGAAATGGGAAAGTGACACGTCAGTAAGGGCTTGACCTCATATGCATGTACTAAGAACTATTAAGGAGTCCTCAGAGGTCCTATTGCCCATGCCATTTCCCCCCAAGTGACTATTCAGAAATTATTTATTCATTTATTTATTTATTTAGATTTTATTTATTTATCTGAGAGAGTACGAGAGAGAGCATGAGAGGGGAGAAGGTCAGAGAAGTAGATCCCCTGCAGAGCCAGGAGTTCATGTGGGACTCGTTCCCTGGACTCAGGGATTATGATCCCAGCCGAAGACAGTCACCCAACCAACTGAGCCACCCAGGAGCCCCCCATTCAGAAACTATTTAAAGTATTGGAATTATACAGGGAAAAGCTTTTTTTTTTTCCCCTCCCCCGATATATTATCTTCTCTAGAGAAATAGCCTTCCTCTGACTGCCCAAGGTCAGGCCTGAGAAGGAAAAAAGATGTAGAGGAAGTTACCTGCACACACCAGCCTCTAGGGGGAACTCAAGGCTTTCTCTTATCCATCTCTGATCCCGGCTTCCCTCCTCCACAAGTATTCTCATTTTTCAGTCCAGTGCCGCTGCCATTGACATCATGTTACCTCGCTATCATTACTGTGTTCACAGTTTTGCTCACCATAAAATGCTATCCCATATGGAAAAAATGTTTATCACATCCAGTGGAGGAAAAGCTAATAATTCATTATTACTTTTCATGAATTATTACTTTTATCAGAAATTCATATACATCAGTATATATTCCATATACATAGTATATATATTATACATATGTGTGTATATGTTATATACATGAGTTTATATAGTATACATATATGTGTATGTGTGTGTATATAAATATATGTCCATATGTGTGTGTGTTTGTATATATGCACACATATGTCAATAAAGATGGGTTTCTCTTTTATAATTCAGTACTGATACTAAGTTACTACATATTAAACAAAAAACACAGACAGAAACTTAGCTGAAAAATCACTTATTTTTAACTGAGATGCCTTTGAAACAATAACGACCATGCATGGCAGATACCGAATAATTCAAAGAAAATTGCAGATAATTCATGCTCCCTCTCTGAGTCAGTGCCTGATCTACAAGTAATCTGAAAAATGATATAGTCCAATGAATTATTTTCCCTTTCTGACAAATAAGAGTATATTATATATTTCTATAATTATCCTGAAATATTTTAGCAGTACACTCGGGATTGTGTCAAAGTAACTGAAACCAGGTTTACAACAGAATTCCAAAACAGCAACAGTTTTTTTGTTTTTTATTTTATTTATTTATTTATTTATTTATTTAAAGATTTTATTTATTTGACAGAGAGAAACACAGCCAGAGAGGAAACACAAGCAGGGGGAGTGAGAGAGGGAGAAGCAGGCTTCCCGCCGAGCAGGGAGCCCGATGTGGGGCTGGATCCCGGGTCTCCGGGATCATGACCTGAGCTGAAGGCAGTCGCTCAACCAACTGAGCCACCCAGGCACCCCTGTTTTTTATTTTTTATTTTTTTTAAAGAATTTGACTAGCTATTTCTGGAAAAAGCAAATATTTAAAGACTCAGCTTTCTGTAGCTGGACCCAGAGAACATACATCAGAGAACTTTAAGAAAAGTAACATATATCCTATATAGGATTGGATTCTTGACTGGCTATTTCTCTGCAGGATTTGAGTCTAGGATTGTTGTCTCTAAATTCAGCGGTCTTTTCATTACAGTAAATTATTTACTAACTGCCCCAAAATTTATGTTAAAACATTTTGATACTTAAATATATTGTAAGAGTAAAATTAGCATTTTGTCTCTTTTTGTATAGGTTGTATCTTTTAAGGTCAAAGTAATTGGACAAAGCATCTCAAGACAATGTCTATCTGACATTACTGGTAGTAATTTTGTAGGAACAACAGCACAAGTGAATACGAGCATACACAACCTATGCATTAGACCAGAGAGATTTAAATTGTGAGAAGTCATTCCCTACATGTGGTAGAATCTCAATAATTTATTGGTGATATTCGATATTTTATGTTTCCAATATTCCCTAGGCTTAAAATAGCCATTGGGATATTATTTGATGAAAACTAGGAATTTATATCCGTTCTCCAAGTTTTTGAAGAGCAGGCTTTAGGACTAGCTTTCCCCTTTGAAGAGTCAGAGAATATCTTGCCATCTAAGCAATTAGTCTCTATTAACCCCCCCCAAACCCCTTTCATTGGAAACATTGAAAACATAGAGAAACAAGCTAAATTTAAACATACATGACTGAATATATAGCTGAGATTGCCAGACTTAAGGAGATTTCTCAGGTTCTAGGACAGAGAAAAGAAGAGTGCCCTAAAAAATATTGGAATGCTTGCTTGAGGAGCCACAGCAGCTCTACTTTGATGAAGGGAAGGGCTGGAGGCAGGGGGAGCTGACATTTGAGAGGGATTGAGAAGAATAAAATAAGATGAAAACACAGAGGGAGGCAAACCATAAGAGACTCTACTTGGGATGCCTCTGTGGCTCAGTTGGTTCAACGTCTACCTTCAGCTCAGGTCATGATCCTGGGGTCCTGGGATGGAGCCCCATTTTGGGCTCCCTGCTCAGAAGAAAGTCTGCCTCTTTCTCTGCCTGCAGCTCTCCCTGCTTGTGCTCTTTCTCTCTCTCTCTCTGTAAAATAAATAAAATCTTAAAAAAAGAAGGAAAGAAAGAGAGAGAGAGAAAGAAAGGAAGAAAGAAAGAAAGAAAGAAAGAGAGAGAGAAAGAAAGACTCTTAATTCTAGGAAACAAACTGAAGATTGCTGGAGGGGAGGGGCGATGGGGTAACTGGGTGATGCACATTATGGAGGGTACTTAATGCAGTGAGCACTGGATATTATAGGAAACTGATGAATCACTAAATTCTACCCCTGAAACTAATAATACAGTATATGTTAACTAAATTGAATTAAAAAAAAAAAAAGAATAACTTAGAGCAGTGATTCTCAATGGGAATGATTTTGCACAGACACACACACACACACACACACACACACACACACCCATCAGCTCCACTTCCACTTGAAGACATTGGATAATACCTGGAGACATTTTTTGTTGTGTGGGGGAGTGGAGCACTGTGGGCAATGTTAACGGCATCTACTGGAGAGAACCCAGAAATTCTGCTAAACACGCTGTAATGCAAGAAAACCACCTAGGATAAAAAATCATGTGGCCCAAAATGTCGACAGTGTTACAGTTGAGATACTCTGGCCTGGAGATCATGGATTTTATGCCTATAGGGACAGTGAAGAAAAACTTTGGTCCAGATATGGAATTTAGAACTGAGACCACACCCAAATAAAAAAGCCTTAATTCTAAAAGTGTTCTTTCCTAAGTTGAAGGGAGAACGATAAAAGAAAAACAAATCACAGGATTTGTCAGGGAAATATTTTGTTCTTTTCCATTCTGCTTGGAATGTGGGTTAGAAAAATTACCCGTGAGCCCAAGTAATCTCTTAGCTTGTAGCTCCTATTTACCAACCACATTATCTTAGATTCCAAATATTTAGAAAGTAAAATAAACACCAATTCTGGGTATGTGATATCAGTGGGCTTTCTGGCAGAAAACAACACAAAATCTGTCTGGCAGGACAGTTTCAAAGAACCTTCACGGAAAGAAAAGCGGAATAAAGAAAAAGGATAAAGATTAGCTCTCAATAAAAATTTAAGAAGTTAAACAGTGCACCAAAAGAGAGTTAGTATTTTGCCTTTGTTTCTGCCTTTATGTCTCCTTTTATTGTTATTCTAACAAATTTTTACTTACTTTGAACAGTGAGGTGTTTTAATTTTTTTCTAGTTCTTGTAGTACACATTTCTATGCTTATTGCCACACACGGCTGTTTTATAGAGAGATTCCTTTCCTTCTGTCATTTGTATATATTTGACAGTTAGTCTTCATGGAGCATGTTTTTTCTTTCTTTTTTTCTTTTAATTTAATTTAAATTAAATTTACTTAACATATAGTATATCATCAGTTTCAGAGGCAGAATTTAGTGATTCACCAATTGCACTTAACACCCAGTGTGGAGCACGTTTTCTACTGCTGTTCCGATACTGTCAGTTGTGGAGGGGGTCCCTTTGAGGACCAGGGACTTCCTTTTCATCTCTATCGAGTTTTCATCCTGGACACACGTGCACATTAACTTCTCAGCTAAGATTCACATCCGTAGTAGATACTGTCAATTTAGGCAGCACCATCAGGCCTGCTACTCCTGATAGGTCACTCTCTTTTTAGGACATCAGTTTCATGGCAGATCTCTTTGCTCTTTCTTGGGTTGCTGAATAGAATAGTTTACTTCCCATCTCATAATGAGAATGACCTTCGATGGTGCCTAATTTTATATAAAGAACTCAGTTCCAATTTCCTACTTCTGTGGTCTGAGACATTATGACTTGTGCCTATAAGGGCAAAGTGAAGTTCCCAGGCTTCTGAATCCATTACTTGGTTTAATATTTTTTAAGTCACAAGGCTAACTATGCTAACTTTGAGTACTCTCCATGAAAGGAAAACAAAACACTCAAGGATTTCTTTGCCATCGAGGAGACAAATCAAATTAAATTAATAATTGTATTATAACTGAACTGAATATTAATGTGAACTTAGAACACATTAGAGCCTTACAATAACACAGGTGCTATAAATATGGAATCAATTTTAAAAGATGTCAAAAGAAATATTTGTTTTAAAAAGACCTTGGTTATGATGAAATTCTTTGCAAACATTATTTTAAATAGTTTTTAAGATGAAATATTTTACAATATTTTCATCTCTACTTCAGAAGTGAGAAAATCAATTTTAAAATAATCTTTTCAAAAGCCTTTTTACTAATAAGTGTTTAGATTCTGAAGCCAGCGAAACTAATCACTGCCTAATCACTAATCACACATGTTGGTCACAAACTTCACTGTGCATAAATATTACCTATTTGTTCAAAATGTTTATTTTGAGGGCCCAACAATAGGGATTCTGATCCTGAGTTTCCATGACAGGGCCTGGATTATGCAATATAAAAACATGTCTAATGAAATGACAAGTGTATGAAATTGAAAAATCATATGCTATTCTGTGATTTGATGTTACTCAGACATTGAAACCAGACAAAGTAAGGATTATAACACAATATATATATTCATCTTACAAAAGAAAGTAGTTGCCAGTACCTACAGTAGAGTTAGCTACAGAAATACAATACTTAAAAGGAATCTTTCTCCCTATTTCTATTTCTAGCCTCTGTCTCAGTAACAATTATTTGGAGAGGTGAGATAACACCATATCAGAGAGCTCGTTGGCCACATGTCATTCTTGCTATGGAAGTAAAACAAAGAGACTAGCCCAAAGCTTTCTCAAAAACAGATCCTTCCCAAAAGATTTTTAATTACAGAATTAGAGTTATTTTCTTTGGAGCTTGCCACAGTCTGTTTTTCTCCCATATGCATGGAATAAAGGGTATGTACTTCTTAATCCTATTTTATGCAGTGGCCTGGTCTTCTACCTTAGCTTTACGACTTAAAAAAACAATACAAGGTTTTGTGTACAATTTATTTCTCAATTCTTTTCATCCATTTATTTTTGTCTCCATTTATTTTAACAAACTTTTTTCCTTTCATAACACTTAACAATCTGTAAATAATATGCATGTATTTGTTTGATGACCACCTCCCATTCTGACGATTTGGAAGATCTAGTCAAGTAAATGACACACATAGAAAAGGGCCCTAGACAATCTCAAAAGAGTGAAGGAGAAGATGGATTCTGGCCACCCAAAGGCAACCGATAAGATTTCTGGCTTTTTGAAGTCACAATTTTAGAGAAGTTTAGGCAGAGATTAAGTGAAGGCCAGCACATTTGAGAATGTTAATATGAGTTAATTTTTTAAATAAGGTTTTATTTATTTATAAATAAAAGAGACAGCGAGAGAGGGAACACAAGCAGGGGGAATGGGAAAGGCAGAAGCAGGCTTCCCGCTGAGCCGGGAGCCTGATGTGGGGCTCCTTCCTAGGACCTTTGGATCGTGACATGAAACAAAGGCATATACTTAATGACTGAGCCACCCAGGTGCCCCAATATGAGTTAATTTCTAGTCTTATTTAGTAATATGAGAATGCAGTTGTACAATATCAATAAAAGAATGTTTAAGTGCTTTGAAAATTAGAGTTTATTGGTAAATCGCCAGAAAAATTTCCATTAAGTCCAGAACAAGAAAGGTATACCTGCTATTACCTGTATTCTTTATTTTTCTTGAAGTTAAACCCCAAAAATTAGATAGGAAAAATAAATGAAGGATTTAACTCATGAAAGGGAATTAAATTGCCAATATTTCTAGTTGGTTTTCTATCCAGCTAGAAAACCATGGAATAAAAAAATTTTTTTTTTGCTTCGACTCATAAGTATTGGAGGTTAAAGTACTCTGAATTTGGCTCCAAAGATGCCTGGGTCCCAATAGCTGGAGCCTGTGAATGTTACCTGATATAACAAGAAGGATTTTACAGATGAAATTTGCCAGGAGCCGCCCCGGCAACAGTCAGGGTTCCCAGAAGGTGGTGATGGAGTCGGCGATATGAGGAGACTGGACTCGAAGAGTGGTGTGGGGATCTCCTGAAAACTGTGTCTTTAGGGTACTTTATTTAAAGCTTTTTAGTTACCGGCCCCTTTTATACTTTTTCCACTGGGGGAGGGGAGGTTTGCAGATGCAGCCCACGCAAGTGTACCTTTATCTGCCATAGTCATCATACCAAGGAACAATTCATTTAACAGGAAGTATCACATAAGGAGGTTGTTTGACAATCATGAATTTGACATTAACATTTGGTGAGACACAATTGGTTAATATGCAGGCAGAACAAGTGATAGAATAACCATCATTCATTTTTAGAGTAATATTAAGAGTCCTTTGTACTCAGTGGTCAGCTCGGAGATTTTACTGAGTTGGGTGCTGGCAGGGGTGGTGTCCAGTTTCTGCGGATTGGTGTTGTTGATCAAGATGGCTTGATAGTCGGGAGGGACGTGGAGGAATGTGGGCTGAGTTGGTGGTGGTGGCGGAGGGCCCGAATTAGGTGATCCGGAATCCACCAGGGAGTCAGTGTCCTGTGGAAAGACACAAGCACTCCTCGCCCCCAGGTAAATACCACATCTAGTCTTTATAGTTCATTTAGTCCCATGTTACTAATCCTTTTTTAGTTTGATGCAACTTTTAGTTATTCCTATCAATTTTTATTCATTTTAATATTGATCTTAAAGATACTGAATACCTGTTTTTGTCCTAAAAGTCCTTTATATGAACTTTTTTTTTTAAAAGATTTTATTTATTTATTTGACAGAGAGAAACAGAGCCAGAGAGGGAACACAGCAGGGGGAGTGAGAGAGGGAGAAGCAGGCTTCCCGCCGAGCGGGGAGCCTGATGTGGGGCTCGATCCTGGGTCTCCGGGATCATGACCTGAGCCGAAGGCAGTCGCTTAACCAACTGAGCCACCCAGGCGCCCCTATATGAACTTTTTAAAAGATGAATTCATTTTGTAAGACAATAGCAATTGTAAATGACAAAATTTTAGAAACAGACTGTCGGAGTGCCTGGGACCCCGTCCCTTGGCTACATAAGTGTTCACAAAATGGCGGCTGGCAGATCGCCATGTACCGCCAGAACTGTGGTAAACAACTGACGAGCACCTTCCAGTTGAGTAACAAGGACTCGTGGCTGCACGTGAGCAGCCTCCTGATTGACTGCATGTGAACAACCTCCTGATTGACCAGCATGTGAACAGCCTCCTGATTGGCTGCTGTATTGTATATAAGCCTAGGGACTTTCCGGGGGAAGGAGAGAGTTACTTGTGCAGGAGAGCGAGATACCTGTGCGAAGGGAACAAGGGAGACCAGTTTCGTGTTGCGTCCTCGCTGCGGGCAGGGGTTGCGTGACAAAAGACACTGTTAACGATCCAATTTGAGAGTTCACCAAGGTATGATTGATAAGGAAGTTTAGTTATACTAAGACATACATTTTAATAGTCAGAACACTGAGTAATGATCTTGTACTAATACACTAAAAGTTTAGGTACAGCACATTACCTCCATTATAGTTACAACACCCATTTAAATGTAACCCAAGGCTTATTTGTGTAACAGTATTTCCTGAGTGATTTAGCAAACCAAATAAAAGGCCTAATAGGTTAAGAAGACTTCATTTACAATTTAAATTTTGGTAAGTTTCGAGTGGGGAGGGTCGTGCGCGCGCTAGGGCGCT
Source organism: Spilogale gracilis (assembly GCA_004023965.1). Classification (NCBI taxonomy): domain Eukaryota; kingdom Metazoa; phylum Chordata; class Mammalia; order Carnivora; family Mephitidae; genus Spilogale; species Spilogale gracilis. Next base: position 35,353 of record PITA01020194.1, read on the forward strand.
GCGGGAGAGTCCTCAGAGCGTGGACGCGGCTGCTCGACCCCCGACTGCCGCACCATGGCGGAGGAGGAGCTGGAGGCCCTGAGGAAGCAGAGGCTTGCCGAACTGCAGGCGAAGCACGGGGATCCTGGCGATGCAGCACAACAGGAAGCAAAGCACAGGGAAGCAGAAAT